>JAHUTJ010033934.1:0-18069 GCA_036250325.1 Characodon lateralis
CTCGTCTCACACCTTTCTATTTTGTCCTAATACCATCGCCTTACTGGGCTGGTATTCACAGGACAACCCTTAACAGACCCAAATATTATTTGATAAAATATTAATATTAAATAATATTCTCAGATTCTTAATTACAACAAACTGGTGGGTTGCCGGTCTGAACCCCCACTCCGTCTGTCTCAGTTGTTGCATCCTTGGGCAAGACACTTCACCCGCCTTGCCTGCTGATGGTGGTCTAGGGGCTCAGTGGCACCGACTATATGGCAGCCCCACTTCTGTCAGTCTGTCCCAGGAAAACTATGGCTATAATGTAGCTTACACTGTCAGTGTGTATGAACTGGTAAATTACTCATTGTTGTGTAACATTCTTTGGGGACTTGATAAAAAAATTAGCTTTTCATCCTCCAAGTCTATCCCTTTTTTATCACTAGAAACGTACCTTGTTATCGAAGCTCCGTTCCTGGTCCTCGGTGCTTGACTTCTTGGCTCCTCAGTCGCCCTGGCTTCCTTACCCAGAGCAGCAGTCCATGAATGTCCTCGCTGCTCCTGACATCCCTCCAAAAAACAACCTTATATCTGACTTAGACATGCAGGCTGTTCAATAGATTCATAAACCATACAATAACTTTGAACTAACTTTGGGCTTTTCTTTTTTAAATATCTGTGATGTGAGTGAGGGGGAGACAGAGCAGAGTGCTGCACACTGTGCTTATACCTTATTAGAACTTCAAAATGGCTGCCATCTGAAAGGTCAATGATCTTTTAACAACACAGTGAAACAATTTATTTGCTTTTATTGTAGGGGCCATAGGTTTTGCAAACTGGCTTTTGTAGATTAAAAAGCAAATAAGTTTAATTTATGACTCCTTTTCTGCCAGGTGCCAGGTTTCTGATCTGTACTTCAGCTTCCAAACTCGGATGTGAATCAGAATTTTCTCAAAGTTACTAGAAAAATCTTTTCTGTTATTTGCCATCTGATTTAGACATTCTGCCCTTTTAGAAAGATGTTTTCTTTCAGTACTGATACATCATACACTAATCTTGGTATTGGGGTGAACTTCAACTGCACTTTACATCCATATGTCAACAGTTCTTTAAAAACATGTCATGGTCCACGGTTGCTTTGAGTTTTTTTTGTCTTTCTTTTATGATCATTTCTGGGTTTATTATTGTTAGAAAAGGCTTGCCATATTCAGTTTATTATTATTATGGTTTTTCCCTGTCAGGTAATTTCTTTGTTATTTTACTTAGTTATTTGTTGTATTCAACTCCCTACTTCAACTGTGTTGATTGGTCTCACCCTCTCAGTTTCCCTGCTCTCATTCTGCCACAGCTGGTCCACATCTCCTCTGATTCTCTCATCTGGTTCCCTTTTTCATTTTTCACTCCTGCCTCAGTATATAAGGTCTCTGGTTTGCATTGTTCATTGTTCTTCTGTTATACTCATGTTGGTTGCATGTCCTGCTCTTTTTGGGCCAGTTTTGTGTTTATTTAACAATAAAACTCTTTGCTTCATCTCTCTGCCTCTGATCTGCCTGCATTTGGATCCAACTGAAAACCAAACCGTCATCGTCATGATTCTGTTTGTAGGACGGAAATGCTGAAACAGACAGAGGTGGAGGTGAATACTATAAGAAATAAAAGGATAACAAGGTTGTGTTGTATTCTGAGAATGGACACAGGAAACAGATTAGGCATGGAGCATCCAATTAGAGCAATGGGGAACATGGAGGAAACCAATGGCAGATCCAGCAGTGAGGTAACAAAACCAATGAGTTTAAATACAGAGGAAAGGTGGAGAAATGATCGATGAACAGAGGGGCTAATGAGGTGAAGCAGAGTGGCTACACAGATGAGCTGAGCTGAGCAGAAACTTAGGAAACAACAGGAAATTCTCTAAGAGGAAATAACTCCAGATGTAAAAAGAACAATAAAACACAAAATAATGAACTAATAACAAAAAGGCTTAAAAATGAACATAAGTTAAAGTTTGGAAAGCAAGAACCAAAAAAAAAAAAAATTAAACAGAACGGAAATGGTTAAAGTACATATACAAAAGAAAGTCAAACCCAAACACCACATGATCATGACAAACATGACAAAATAGGTCCCAAACTGTAATAAAAGGAATTTCTTAAAGGTATAAACAGCTACTGCTAATCTTTTAATGTGCATTGAGTTTTCCATCCTAAAAACAAGGATTTGCATTGATTATATTCTGATTGTTAATTATTGTCTCATGTTCTAAATCCCAGATATCATGACAGGGATTTATATTTATAATCTTCATGGTTTCCAATGTTTTTGACCTGTCTAGAGGAAAAACAAATCATCATAATTAACGGAAATAAAGACCAGAAAACATTAGTTTGTGTAATTAATCTAAATAATTTCGCCTAGTGAGATGAGTTACTGAAATAAATAATTTTTTTAATATTATAACTTAATAAATGGGTCTGTGTAGTGAGGCTTTTGAAAAGCAAGTTATAAAGTCATAAACAGGCAGCTTATTACAGCTTCATTAAGAGTTTCAGCGTAATGAAGTTGTTACAATTCTTATTCACTTCCACCAATCAGGCTTCATTTTAGGTTGGACTTCTTTCATTTCCATATTTGATTCTTTTCTATCATTTTTATAACTCTAAATCAAATAAAAAATATTTTGTAATCATTTTATTCAATTCTACTAAGGGTCCCATTCATTTGTTAGTAGAAAGGCAGAGATGACTTCTCTCTGTTGAAGCATCTTTATTAAGGCTGTGCTGAAGTGAAAACAACAAAAAGCTGATCAATCAGGAGGATCACTGGGTGTGTCTCACTGATTTTTATGCAGCACAAAGTTTTTAACCAACTGTTTAAATGAGCTGCACCAAACCAAATCTCTTTTTTGATGCCTACATAGATTTCCCTACTTAAAATCCAAACTCTATCTGAACAATGTGATAAATGTTATGGTCCAGAAGAAAAACTAGTTCATAGCTTTGCCCTTAGTTGACCAAGTCCTGTCTAAATTTAAGAAGTGCATTCCCAAACCAGATCCTGGTGACCTATTGTGGAATCATCAGAAATATGATTTTCTCTGCGAAAGGCACAAAAATGTTTTATCTCTTAAGGCTGAATTTCTGCAACAAAAAAAATGGACTAACTGGGAAATAAGGAAGAGTCCAGGTTTGTTTCTATGAACTTTTGTCAAATGCATAAAACATGATTGAAGGTTAGACTAGATTTCAGGCTTTTTAAGGAGCTTTGCAGTGTGTGTCCACACAGCTGGAACACAGCTGTCTTTAGTCCACCAACAGGGTCCAGGGAAGTTTCATCTCGGTCATTGTACAGTTCTAACATGTCGATGTGACACAAATGGGTCTGAGCAGTGAAATTATAGGTGACAACATGTCTATCACATATGGAGCATTCTGGTGCAGCTGGAGATGAGCATACAGCATCAAAAACTGAAGAAGTTAAATAAAACTGCAGATTTTCCAGGTTTTTTTCAGTCAGCTGTGTTTCAGTCTAACGGTGAAGGAGCAGAAATCAACACAGTGACCATTAAACAACGATTTATTGGCAACATGATCAAGAAACAGTCTTTGATAAAAATAAACGCATTAACATTACATCATCTTAATCAGGAAGAACGTTTACAGTTTCCACTCTTTAAGTTCAGTTATTCATAACCTACAACAATTATTTACAATTTCCACATTTTCCTTTTTCAGAACTAAATAACATTGAAAGTTTCTGGGTCTGTAAGGAAAAGCTCCTTTGACATGAAAAAACTGGAAGCGGCTGAATGTGGAGGCTTGAGAAGGGGAGCAGGATTACATCACGTTAGTTATCCAGGAAACAAGAAGTTGACTGCAGTGTTACAACATGAAGTTAACTCAGGAACACAACTGGTCCAGAACATCTCCATTACAGCCGTTTATCTTCTGCTACTGTTGTCTTTAAATTACTGATTGGTTTAAGCCCTGAAACTTCTGTAGTATCAGAAGAAGCTTGTAGTTTGTTGTAAAATACATCCTATCAGAACCGGAATTAAAAGCAGCTGGAACAGAAAATTGCCGTTTGGGGTCAGAAGCTCTGGAATTGTAGGTTTGTCCTGTTTTATACAATCAGCAAATGATGACATGTTATTGTGGTCCCTGTTGGAACTTATCAAGGAAAATAAAACAACGACAACAAGACTGATATAGCAAACTAAAACCAAAGGTTCTCTACTGTTTGTATTTTAGCAGTTCTTGCTTAATGGCCTCAATTGACCCTGTATTTTGTCTACATTTTAGTAATCCATTTACAGAGTCATGATAAAAGACATGAACATGAAGCACAGCATTTTTTAACTCTTCACAACTGTTAAATCCTGCAGTGGAATAGTCGACGTCTCTGGTGTGATGCATCAGAACCAGAATCACTGGTTTACCAGACGATGAGACTGGAAAGCAATAAAAAAAAATATGTCAAAGTGGTCATGAAGAGCTTAATTTCATTTAAAGAAAACACCTTTTTCTCTCAGTGTAAGTCTGGAAATGTGAATTGTAACAGAAAGTGAAATCTTGGACTTCTGAGACCAATCTGAACCAAGAACTGGATCTAATTCTGGAAAACTGTCTTCGGATCTGATTGCTTAGATTCTGATGTTACACATGAAATAAAAGCAAACCTTCACTTTTCAGATAACATCTAGTGAATATTATAATAATCTGAAATTTGTATAAAGTTAAGCCAAAAAATATTCATTAATTATTCAGTAATCAATGGAAACGTCTTCATATAACTACTGACCAGCTTTGTGCATGTTTACAGATGTCTGTGAAATACTCGTGTTTTATTTGTAATGATTACCAGTGATGGGAATAATGGCATTAAAATAGTTTTTCAGTAACGCCAATCAGAGGCAGTGTTCAGTTTAGACACAAACAACAAACACACACAGACCTGCTCAAACTAGCAGATGTAAGCTGCAACAATGGCGGTGTGGAGGGAAAGATTGCGATTTCAACGTGGAAGTTCAGACACTACTTTAGTCTTCTTGAGGTAAAACGCAAGAACGTACAAGTGAAGTAAATATTAAACGTTTGGTGTAAGTAGGCTACTTTTCTTTGTAATTCCACTTTATGCAACTGGTATGTGAAACCTTAGAAAAAAATCTAAATTTGTTGACATTTTTAAACTTAAAAAAAGTAACGCAGTAGTTACTTTCCCTGTTAACTAGTTACTTGTATAGTGGAGTAACTCAGTTACTTTTTGAAAGTTACATGCCCAACACTGATATTTCTATGCGTTTGTTTATATCTAGCTGATTGTTTAGTTAGAAGTTCTGATATTTTATCTTTTAGACTAAAATAATATGATGATGTCAACAGCTATTCCCATTTTCTTCTGGGTGCCATTGCTAGTAGTTTGTTTCTTTTCAAATGGGCATTTTCTCTAATTGTATATAGTTAACTAGACATATGGAGTCTAATGTGTTTATAATGCATGTCCTACATTTTATAGTAGATTGCAGTTCACCTTCCTCCACAATGCGTATTATTTAAACTAAATAGTTCAACTCTTATCAAATCTAGAAAAAGTTTTCAAGTCTCATGATTCTTTCAGGTCACTTTCCCAGAATAGTAATATTAATAGAAAAAATAACAATATTAACCATAACAATAATAACGTATTATTATTGTTATTAATTTATTATAAATGAAGTTTATTAATATTGCGCTGATTAAATCAAATAGTAAATAGTAAAATGATAAACAGGCTGCCCTTGTATGGCATTTTAACAAGTCTGAGGACTCCAAAGCGCCATCAACCCATTCATACCCATTCATACTCTGACAGGGCTGAGCTACATAGCAGCCACCGCTGCCCTGGGGAAGACTGACAGAAGTGGGGCTGCCATACAACCACCATCACCAGGCAAGGCGGGTGAAGTGTCTTAAGTTTTAAGGAGGTTAAATGTTGAGTCCACAGTAACGAACCTTGGTTTCAAGATGGACAGTGATTTTAAACTTGATAGTCAAATTGGAGCCACAGTTAAGCCAAGTTTTTACCATTTAAGAAAATTAGCAAAGGTGAAATCTATTCTTTCAAGGTAACAGTAACTTCGTTTCATCACGGTTGGATTAATTAGCCAGTCCTCATCTGCACCTGGTTCAAAATGCCGCTGCACATACACATAACAGGGAAGACATTACCCCAGTTCTGGCTTCAGTCCACTGGCTGCCAGTGGACAACAGTAGCAGACATTTTAGAGTCCACTTTAAAGTTCTTCTGTTGGGTTTTAAGGGTTTACACAGCCTTGCCCTGCCTTATTTAACCGAGCTTCTCCACCACTACACTCGCGCTCGGTCACTTAGGTCTGCAGATCAGCTGCTTCTGGTCATTCACAGCTCCAAGCAGAAACTTAGAGGGGATGGGGCCTTCTTTATTAGGGCCCCTAGGTTATAAAATGCACATTTGATAGGCCCCTTCACTGTCCGTTTTAATACCTGTCTAAAAACGATTACTTATTGGCCTTCAACCCAACTGATACTTGATTTTACTCAGCTTGTATTGGTATTGATTTTATTGTTTGTTTTTAGTATGTTTTGTATTGAGTTCTTAATTTATTTACATTGTTGTGTGTTTATCTGTGTAATTTTATTTGATGTTTTTTAATATCCTATTTATCCCCGATGGTGAGCACTTTGTTTCAGCTGTGGCTGATGTTAAAAAGGGGCATAAGAGACAACAGTGCAGGAAGTCTGAGAACAACCTGAGAATATTTTATGGTCCATAAACATCTTGTGAAAACTATGCACACAGAACTGACCTTGAAAGCTGTAAAATGAAAGTAAAGCTTTAAATGTTCTTATTACCTCTGGTATCTCCCATGGCTGATTTTACATCTGATGTACAATGCAAGCTGACAGGACAGAAGATAATGATGAGGCTGCATTCATCCACACTTGTTTCTTCCACTTCTGGTGATTTCCCTTTGCTGTTCTTCACTGCTTTCATTAAGGCAACATCAGCACCAAATGCCTCAGCAGGGTATATGCAGTAGACCTTAACTGTGGGTGGAGTTAGGGACCAAACTGAGAAAGATGCTCATCACTTACTTCTGATGATTATTGAAGTTGTACACAATTAGAAAAATAAATGGACTCACTAGTTGGATTTGACCTCTCAGATGTTTTTGGTTTGGATGAGTTCCTTTCTAATGAGATATAAAAAATATATATAAATATATATATATATATATATTAGCATGCAGTAAACATTCTGGTTAAACTGATTAACACTAAAGTGAAAGTAAATATCAGACAAGTGGTCATAAAAACAAATAAAAGAATAGGTGAAAAATAACCTCCTTATAAATTAATAATTTCAAATATATTTATTAACTTTAGTTACTTTAAAGTTTTTGATTGTGGTAGAGTAAATTTTACAAAATACAGTGAATATTTCAAACAAAGACTGTAATATTTTTAGAAGCTAAAATGTTCCCACAGACCTGTAAACTTAGACCATAAAGATGGCACACGAAAATTGGTCCAAGAAGATTTATCAGTCTTACTTCCTGATGGTTGAAAGAGAAAGAAGAAGGTTTGTCTCTCAGAGTTGCAGCTCAATAACAGCTGAAACTGAACCTCAAACGTTAACTGAAAGAAGCTGAACTTTAACTGGAACTGTGGGGGTGAAGCAGCTTTTTGTCCCTAAGTATGAGTGTCTGTATGTGATTGTTTATCTTGCATGTCTGTATAAGCTTATTAACATTTCCCTGTTTTATTATTTATGTTATTATATAAGACTTGATCGATGCCTCTTTATCAAGATGTGAACTAATCTTGTTGCACTCGGCAGCTGTTTGGATTACACTGAGAATAAAATCTCTCCTATTCTTTGCTGCAGTAACTGTAACAAACTGTTTCACTGTGAGATCAATGTCTTTTTAAGCTTTAGATTTATTTAAGCCATACCTGTTGGCTCTGCTGAAGGTTTGGGATTACCTTGCTCCATTCCTTGCTCTTCCTGCACCTCATTTACTGATTGCATACCACTAGCACCTAAGCACGGAGAGGTTTGCACACAGAGGTTGCCAGTTAACTTTTTGTAGGAACAATTACACAAATAAACTGGGTTAACTTACCTGAGTTATCTTTTGATGCAGGTTGATCATCTGCAGAGAGAACAGGCAGTTTTAAGCCTTACATAATCAATGATTCAGCTTTCTATTTAAATAACATTTCGATATTAAAACTGATTAAAGTCAAATGACAAACCCCCAGTTCTGCCTTTCTGCTGGACCTCCGACACACAGAAAAAACAACCAGAAACAAAATGTAAGACAATATTACAGACTTTAAGCTTTTATCCTGGCCTAAAGGCAACCAGATTCACCATTCTACTTCCCCAGCTGTCAGAACTGGACACATGAACAGAACCAAAACCTGCTACTACAAAACCCTGTGAGCTTTTCTTCAATCATGGACACAAAGTCTTGTACGTTTTCATTAAGAACCAGTAATCCTGACAGCACGTTTTTATTTAGTTTTAGTCACTGGCATTTTATTAATATAATGAAATTAATTAATCTGAGTTATTATTTTGTGACAGTCAGGGTACAGCAAACAAAAATCATGGTTTGGTGATAACCTCGGTTTTAAAGTCACAGTTTGATACATTTTCTGTAAGCTCCAATCAGGAGACATAAATAAAAATGTATGGATGTTTAATGTTTTTCCTTCTACTCTATTTTTTTTACTGTTTAATGGTTTGTTGTTTTCTCTCATTCAAAGCCACAGATAAGTAATTTGTGGGTTTTCGGATCAGATGACTCTATTGGACATTTCATATAATCTTAGTATGCCATTCTTAATAACTACACAGTATTTCTTTTCTTGTGATGTGGGTGATGTTGGTTTTTAGAGTTTATGCATCTGTTTGCTTCCATTTGAATTTTTGCTTTGACACCTACACTCCTGTATTTCCCCACTGTCAGACAATAACGGATTTTTCTAAGAAACAGTCTGAAAATTAACTGGATTTTATCCATTTCCTTCACAAAGCAGGCTGTATAGAACAGATTTTAGTGAGTTTAAGCAGGTATTGCTAGGTTGCTGGTTGTTTAATTAATACTAATACTATTAATGCAAAGCTTTTGTTTGGTCCACCTCTGTTTCTCCATCTTCACTGTAGCTCAATGATTAACCTTAATGTTCCCAAATGGCAGACATTAGAGATAGCTGGGAGTCCTTTCTGGTTTGTTTTGTTCGGGTGTCACTTTTTAAAAGTATGTGACCGACAAACTTGTTTGCGTGGGCAAAGCGGATCAACAAACAAAGTGCAAATCAAATTACGTGGGTAAAATCTGTTTAACAGTGGGCACAAACGTTTTAGCGTGTTTCCATTCATGAATATGCGAAATATAATGACTCAAATGTGCAAATTCATGCGTGAAGGATATGCAAATGTAATCTTTTACCACCAACAATGCGATTTATTATTTCCCGAAACGGAATGTGGTTGCTGTTTTTGCATCGATATTTAGCACGTTTGAAAGGCAGGTGCTAATCTGCACGGAAAATGTTGTGCCATTTTATGTAACAAACAAAACTGAATATTTTCCAGGTTTTATAATTAATATGTCATGGTTTAGCAATCTTCACAATTACAGCCAGTAGCACAGGTAATTTCCTTTTTTTAAATAGGGCAGTCTGAACCTCTTTTGCACCTGTATCAATTGCGCACTCAATCTTTGTAGATTGCCTGCAACACGCCCACTTATTGCACGTGCAATTTTTATTTTTTGAACAAGCAGTTTAATGATCTGAAGATCAGGCCCGACGTCCTGCACATAAATATTCTGCTTATTATGTTCAGGTATAAAACACTGTTTCCATTCGGTACACGTGTCGATCATAAAGGACTGTACCGTAAACTTTCAGAGCATGCTCAAATTCAACATTATTGAGAGGTAATTCTGTGCACCCAATCCATATTTTATCTTTGCATCTTTCTTTGATATCTCCTCTGGAAACACGTGATCTCCACCTTTCACTGGACACCATAATTCACTCCCTACAGCTCAAGAAGATAAAACCTCATCTGATATTTTTCCAGTTTATCCAGTGGATCTGATTGAATTTAATCTCCCTCCAATATTTTTGTCGTGTTAATATTAGTAAACAAAAATTTAGTTAGTTCTACTCACAATATTTATGTCTTTAATTTGAGTTTCATCTGGTTTTAATCTCGAATAAAGGTTATTGAAGAAAAATTGTGGCAAACATTTCTTGTCAACAAATTAACTCTGGTTTAGACCTGAATCCACTTTGAAGGAGAAATCATAATTGATATACAGTACATAGGTTACTGAAGACTGAACTGTGAAAACCTTGAGTGGATTCATTCAGATCTACATACACAGATCTATTAACCCTGGAGTTTAACCTCACCTGCACTCTAAGGAAAAAGCTCTGACTAAAGAAGCATGACTAGTCAACTTAACTCACCTTAGGAATTTTGATGGACAAATTAATGTCAAATCCGCCCCACTTATTACTAACACTTGTAGCAACTCTTTTGTAAAGAAAACTATATTCACAGTTTGGACACTTCACTTTAGTATCTGGAGCCTGAGGAGACAACAGAAAAAGTTTGTGTTAATATAAAATATCCTGTGTCCCAATATATCAAGACAGAAGTAACAAAGGACTTCAGGAAATGATGCCAACAGTCAAACATGGTGGCTGCTCTCTGCTGGAAATCCTGCAGGACACCTGAGTTAAGCAGCAGGGCAATGATTCACTAGTCTCTACATGGCAAAATAAAGGTTTTTTTTAGTAACCTAGTCAAAGTACAGGTGCCATGGCATGACCTTTAATAGCCCATTCATGCTTGAATCATCTAATGTGGCTGATGTAAACAATTCTCCTAATTATATTTGGCCAAAATTCTTCCACAATGATAAAAACCTTCATTGCCAGTTATCACAAATGGCAGTTAATGCGTTCAGGGGCGGCAAAACTAGTTATTAGTTTCAGGGGCAATTCGTTTTCCCATGAGACCAGGTTGGTTTGGATTCTTTTCTTACCTTAGTAAGTTACTTTGAAGACCTCATTTTGTTTTTACTCAGATTAACTTTGTCTCATTAAAATTACTTTAATAATCTCAAACATTTAAGAATAACAAAAGCAAAAACAGATCAAATATTTAAGGGGACGAATCATTTTTCATATCAGCCCTGAGGTTTGACCTCACCTGTTTTGGACAAGCAAACTTCTCCGTGAAGAGCGGAGCGTCTTTGCTCTCTGTGTGAAGATCAATACTGAATATACCCTGTTCATTTTTCTCCTTAACGAATTTGACAGATGGAACAAACTTCAATTCACATTTTGGACACTTCATTGAGCACCTTCCAGTTTCTTCAGCCTGAGAAAACAACAGACAGTTTGTGTTAAAAACTAAGGTGGATGAACAGGTTTTTCTAAACACGAGGAGAGAATCTGGTGACTTTCATTCAACTGGAGAGATAATAATATGTGAGGAAATTAAACTCAGGACCAGGAAAAACTAGAAAACGTTGTGCTGACGTTAAAAAAGATTGACAGCATTTCTATAAAAGTTCCAATGTTGTTGTAAGAAAAAGTCCTACGATCCTACAATAATGATTTCTTCTCTCAGACTTTAAGATTTTATAAACAG
Organism: Characodon lateralis; assembly: GCA_036250325.1. Lineage (NCBI taxonomy): Eukaryota > Metazoa > Chordata > Actinopteri > Cyprinodontiformes > Goodeidae > Characodon > Characodon lateralis. The sequence continues at coordinate 11,683 of JAHUTJ010033934.1, forward strand.
ACACTTTTACAAATTCAGTTATTCATCGTTTCCTCAGATAACAATAAAAATAGGATGTCTTCGTCCCTCTAATAACAGGAAGTGACAATGTCTTACCTGTAAATCTAGGCCACGTCGTGATTTTTCAGAGCTCGGCTTTTTTCCACCTCCTGCCTGCGTATCCGTTTCCATAGCTGCACAGGTGATTGGATGTTCAGGTGGACAAAACAGACTTTATGTTGCAAGTTTTATCTTAAGTGTATTTGTCACATTTCACAGAGGCTAAAGATTTGACCAGGGGACTATTGCTGTCACTGAGGTTGATCTGCCTTCCACACACTGAAATTTATCACAGCCCTGTTAAACATGCAGTCTGATCTCCAGTGAGATCCAACAACCCTGAACAGAATATAGCTTTTCTTAAGATGGGTCAGATCCATGACAGGGTGGGACATGTCAAGAGGTTTTGCAACATATTATGTTTTTATTTGAAGATTATTGGTATCAGGCTTTTTCATAATGACTATCCTGTGATATTTCACAAACTAACTCAAACTTTTCTATGTAAAATACCCACTTTATAGCAATGATCTCAACAGATTTGTCTCCAGTCTTTTCCATTGTTTTAATCATATTCCTTAAAATGAAAAGGTTTGTAATGCCATATCGCTAGGAGCCATATGGTTAACGCTGCTTTAACTTACTGTAAGTGTTAACTGATGATGTGTCATGATTTGAAGTATTTTGGATTATGTTTTAAAGTGTTTTGCCAAGTTTTGTTAGGTGTTTTTCATGCATTCTTTGCATTTAGCTTTCAAGTTTATCTTGTTCTTTATTCTTTTAGTTATTCTTGTTAGTATTTAGTTAAATTATTCCTAGTATCTTTGTTTAATTTCAGTCATGTTTTTGCTATGCCAACTCTTCTGTTCCGTTTACTCCTCGCTGGAGAACACTCATTGCTCATTGTCACGCTCTTGTTTTGCCTGTTTTTCTCATGTCCTGATGTAAGTTTTCTTTCTTATATTCAATTTCTACCGTTCTGCTGCTGCCTGATTGTCTGCACTTTGGGTCCCCTCCAAGAACCACATTCTTGAAAGGATATCAGTCTTTCTGCTCATTAATAGTTTCCAGTTCAGAAATAAATACCTTGCTCCCTTTTGCTGACTTGAGTTGTTGATTTGCTACCTGAATTAAATAATTTGGTTTTAAGCTGCAGAACCTGACTGTAATCCAGCCATTATTAAACTGGGAAATGTCTAAATTCCAGGAGATGGGCCTCGAGGACTGGAATTTGAGACACTGACCATAGATTGAAAATAGGAAATTCTGCTCTTAAATTAAAACATAATTTTGATCAAAGGAAGAAATATATAGACCTTCATAAATGTGTGTGTCAGTGTCTCACCAAAATTTACATTGCCATGTTGTGGGGTACTGTAATGGAGTATAATATTTAGTAATAAGTTCAGTTTCAGTTTATTTGCTATTACTCCTAACTTGGGTGGTTTTTGATCAGAATATTGATTATTGGCTGCACTGTCTCCCTGTTGTCTTGTTCTAACACCTTTTAGGGACTGCTTGTCTAATGGAAGCAAACACAACAATGTTTCTCCTCCTCTCGTGTATCTCCATCCTCCTTCAGTTTCTCATTGAGGTCCTCATCATGGTTCTCCCTCTGGTTCTCTTCAAGTTTCTCCCCCTGATTTTCCTCCTACTAGACCTTTTGAACTACACCAAAGCTAAAGCCTTTATTATATTTAGAAGTACAGTCACAGACGAGCTGGGTTCAGAGGTACCTTATATTCATTACATTTACTGAGAACTGTGTCACACATTGTGATAAAATGCTAAAGATATTTTATTTTCAAAGAGCAACTGTTATAAACCAGGAGGATAGAAGTAGAACGAATAATAAATCTGAAGAAAACCTGCGTGATCCGATCAGAAACTCACCAGCACTCCTGTTTTTGGCTTGGTTGACCTGGGAAGGTGGCTCTCCAGTGGGCCCTCCAGCCTGGTTTCCTCCTTCATTATTTTCTTCTGTGAGGACATCCATTTCTTCTGTAGAGCCACAGTCATCCATTTTGTCTCCCTCAGGCATCTTCTCTGAAGCTGTCCCCAGGACAGCATCATAGTGCAGGACACAGAACCAGAGGAGGCGTCAACTCAGTGGTGGGGTGTGTGTCGGCTAAAATAATACTACCGTTTGCAAACAACCTGCAACACATTTCACCCTACATCTCAAAAAATTTAAATATCGTGGTAAAAGTTTCAGAAAGTAAAACTAATATGTAGATTCTTTACGCATAGAGTAAAATATCTCAAGCCATTATTTCTTGTAATCATGATTATGGCTTGCAGATAATAACCCAAAATACGGTGTCTCAAAATGATAAAAGATTACATAAAATCAAAAAAAGAATATCCTAAACCGACACGTATGTTCATTTCTATGCACTCAATACTTGGTTGGGGATCCTTTTTCATGAATTACTCCGTCAACGCGCCGTGGCATGGAGGCGATCAGTCTGGTTCAGCTAAGGTTTACTGGAAGCCCAGGTTGCTTTGATAGCTGCTTTTAGGTCAACTGCCTTGTTGGGTCTGGCATTTCCTCCCCCATAGATTCTCTAAGGGGTTCAGGTCAGGTGAATTTGCTGGTCAATCAAGAACACCATGGTCATGGAACCAGTTGTTAGTACCTTTGGCAGTGTGGGCCAGTACAAAGTCCTGCAGGAAAATGAATCCACATCCCCATTAAGCTTGTCAGAGGAAGGAAGCATGAACTCTAAAATGTCCTGGTAGATGGCTGCATTGATTGTGGACTTCAGCAAACCCAGTGGACCAACACCAGCAGATGACAGGGCACCCCAAACCATCACTGACTGTGGAAACTTCACACTGGACTTCAAGCAACGTGTATTCTGTGCTTCTCCATTATTCCTCTAGACTCTGGGGCCTTGAGTACCAAATTAAATGCTAAAAGAGGACTTTGGACCACTGAGCCACAGTCCAAGTTCTATTTCTCTTTAACCAAGACGTTTGTAGCCCATGTCTAATATTAGTCTGTGTGTGGTGGCTCTTGATGCACCGACTCCAGCCTCAATCCACTCCTTGTGAAGCTCCCCCAAATTCTTGAATGGATTTTGCTTGACAGTCCTGTCCAGGCTGCGGATCTCCCTTTTGCTGGTGAGCCTTTTTCTACCACACTTCTTCCCTCCACTAACTTTTCTGTTAATATCATTTAATTCTTTGATTCTTCTTGAGCAATGACCTTTTGTGGCTTACCCTCCTTGTGAAAGGAGTCAGTGACTGTCTTCTGGACAGATGTCTAGAAGTCTTCCCCATGATTGTATAGCCAACTGACCCAGACTGAGAGACCATTTAGAGGCTCTGGAAACATTTGCAGGTGTTTTGAGTTAATTAGCTGATTAGGGTGTGACACCATAAGTTTCCAATATTTAACTTTTTTAGAGTATTCTTTCTGAGACACTGATTTCTGGGTTTTCATTATCTGTAAGCCAATATCACCACAAAAAAACAAAAACAAGAAATAAAGTCTTTAAATATTTCACTCTGTGTAATAAATCTATATAATAAATGAGGTTTTTGTTTTTGTTTTTTTCAAAATATGCCATTTTGTTTAGATAGACCTGTATTTGCATCTGCAGGCTGGTACATTAATATTGTACAGGTTCTGTTGGATCTGTTATTATTTATCCAATTCCTTAAACATATTTTGTAATTCTCGGGTTTCAGACTTAGCTATCCAAGAAAAATATTTGTGATAGTTTCCTTATTTCCCAGACGTGCTAAAATAATATGATAATGCTACGAAATTTTAGTGGTGAAAACAACTGTAAAAATAGCCCAAACTCACCCCTGCAGATAAAATATTGTAATTCTTGAAACCCTGTTTCTCTTCAGGTAGGATATCTTCTGCTGTGGATCCCTGCCCCACTTAATAAAGTTTTCCTGTTTAACGTGGAAATCGATCAGTATCGGCTTTATCGCCAAGTTTGCGCACACAAACCAGGATTTTGACTCCAGGACACTATATATAGCCTGCCAGAAGAAGCTGCCTCTGTGGAGGCTGGTTTTAGAGGCTGGTTTTTGCAGACCACCTGAAGGTAAAAGTCTATTCAATTTGTGTGCATGGTGTGTGGGGTCTGCAGACATGTTAGCTGCCCATTTCATGACCCTTAACCTGTATAAGTTCTGGATGGAGGAAAGATCAGCCCTGATGACTCTCTCAGCAGACCTGGTTGTTTGTTGCGCAATCGCGCTATTTTTTTTTTTTCTTATTCATTTCCTGCTTTGTCAGGATTTACTAACTTAAGAAAAGCATAAATAACTTACAAACATCAATAAATAGTGACTTACTAATGATCTGGATAATTTTGAGATGTATGTGTTTTCTTTAAAAGAAGTTTTGAGGATTAAACTGTATGAAATGTGGTTTTAATTTAGCTGAAGAAAATCAGGTCTTCAGAGCCCACAGAAACTTTAACTACACACTCAGAAAAACAACAGAGACCAGAACGCTGATAAATATAAGCAAGAGAAGATTACCTGAAGAGCTCGGATCTTCTGGTCGATCCATGTTTCTGGTGTTCTGCAGCGTTACCGAAAGTAACCGAGTCTATAAACCTCCCCATTAAGGCAAGCCATTTTAACATAAAATCGGCATTACCACACTTACATTCCAGATGTCTGAAATAGATTTTGACAAGGCATATTTAATTAGGATATCTCTAAATATATTTTGAGTAGGTAAAATATATTTAGAGATATCTCTAATTGCATTCTGACTAGTAAAAATTACATCAAGGTTACTGTTAAGTTGTATGGGGGCACGAATTCAAGATATCTGCAATAAATTACTATCTGCAGCGAATATTTTAGGTATCAACAATTAAATTATGACCAGTCATAAAGTAAATTTGAAATATCTTGCTGTTTGTTCAGAATCTTTATCTTTTTATTATCATTTTGACACGTCATAATGACATTACTGATATTCTGAATAATCATTCTGTCTAGTTCATACATCCCAGATTTACGTGGCATTTTGGCGGCATGTTTTTAAGGCATTAATCCTTACTTGTGTTTGATAGTCAGTTGTCTCCAATGTCAGGGCTGTCGAACTCGAATTCTCGTGTTTTAACATGATTTTTATGCTGCAGCTGTTTATTTTCTTTCTTTTTTTTTTTGACTGAACTGGTAATTTTTAACAACATATCATACTTCAATAAATAGACATTGCGCATATGTGAATTATCTTTTGAAGGTAAATCAACCATTAAATGCCATATTTTAGGATTTCAGGGACGCTTTACTTTTGACAAAAATCTGGCATTGAACAGCATTGTCTCACACGTCCTCTATCCCACTATTAGCGCAAACTTTGGCGTAACATCTTCTTCTTTAAGGCCAAGTTCTGGTATGAAAAAGCAACAGCGCCTCCTTGAGTCACAATATACGGTGGTCACAGAGAGATTTAATGTGTCAGAGTCTTCAAGTATAAGTTCTCCATGGACCCCATACCTCTGAGCTCTTTCAATATTGTGGCATAAATCAGATATCTAACAATGTAATTTTCACTGGCCTTAATTGATTTTGAGATATCTTTAATTGTAATTATTTTGATCCGTCAGAATGCAAATGTAGATATCTTAAATTGCCATTCCGGATAGTTAAACTGTAGTTGTGACTAGTCAAAACTCATTTTCAGATTTCTATAATTTAATTGCAGAAGGTCAGACGAAGCCGATTTTATGTTAAATTGACATGCCATAATCCATCACCCCTGATCACGTGACTTACAGTAAACTGCAGCTATGCTGAACAACAGCGACTACTTCCACTTTGCTTTCACTTTCAGTCTTGCAGGGAAAACGGGATCACTGTGGTTCAGTCTGTTCCTACTCTCTTTGAAAGGGATGTTTAAAGGCTTCAGGGGAGTCTTAATTCACGGTGTTGAAGTTGGTTCTTATGATTCTGGAGCGCAGAACTGGATGTCCCAAGGGATCATAAAGAGAAATTAAATGACCAAAAAAAAATGTAAAACTAGTTTCTGAGTCATGTGGTTTCTCAAGGGCAGTGTTATTTCAGGTGGAAGCTGGATTCCTATTGTTCATTTAGTAGAAAAGATGAAGCTGCTGAAAGATATTTGGATTATTCAGTAAAGATGTTTCTTTTTAAAATATTTATATGTAATTATGACTTTGTTTGCCTTTAGTCGAATATTTGTTATGAGCAGAAATGTCATAAACTGTCTGTTTCTGCTGGTAGCAGTTAAGGAAAAGGCTAATGTTTTTAGTAATCGATCCATCACCAGATCTATGATTCCCTCTTTTAGCTTCAAAAGTTTAAATCTAGATTTTATTAGTTGTTCTAAATATTTGGTGT
>JAHUTJ010033935.1:0-21985 GCA_036250325.1 Characodon lateralis
GTATCACGTAGTGACCTGGCCACTATCCTGCAAGAAGAATGGCTTAAAATCCCTCTGACCACTGTGCAGGACTTGTATATGTCATTCCCAAGACGAATTGATGCTGTATTGGCCGCAAAAGGAGGTCTTACACCATACTAATAAATGATTGTGGTCTAAAACCAGGTGTTTCAGTTTCATTGTCCAACCCCTGTACCTAACAGCTTTAAAAAAATTCTGTAAATTATGGACCGGATTTATCCAAACAGATCCCTGAGCCACCCAATACTGCAAAAAACTTAAATAAAGTACTAAATAGGAATCCCAGCTCAATGTTTCTCAGTGATGTCACTGAATAAGAAATACTCAATATCGTAAATAAATGTAATAACAAACATGCTGGTTTACCTGGCATTGATATGACACTGGTGTAGAATGAAATTGAGGGGATTTCTATTAATATATATAAGTGATTTGTCATTTCAAAGTGGTTCATTTACAAATAAAATAAACTGAGCCAAAATAATATCATTATTCAAAAACAGAAACAAACATCTCTTTGCTAACTAATGTAATGGAAAATCTTTGAAGTTGAGATAACACTCTCATTTTTGGTATAAATACTCATATGATTTTTGTTTGTTGCTCTGCTTAACTGATGTGCTCAGTGACAGACTCATTCAAACGCTGACTGCCTTTGAATACATTCAAAGTCCGGTCTTTCTCTTTTAATGAGCTGTCTTCAATCCCACTTTGATAAGAAAATCCACTACACTACCAACCTGTCTCTCTGCTGCTACAAATCTGAAAGATTTTGGAAAAAGAATTTTAAAACAGATTGGAATCATTGTTAGAAAAGAATAATTAAACTTTGAAAATCAATATGGTTTCAGATCAGGAAATTGGTAGATGTTCGTTCTGAATGGCTGGACATTGCTTGGTGGGTTCTTCATAGGTCAATGCTGGGACCCAAACTGTTCATAATATAATGAACAGTATACAATAACAATAACATAATCAAAGTGATCTATGCAAAATATCTGAAATAATGAAAAGTATACTATTTGCTGACGGTACAAACATCTTCTGTGCTGGAGTTGATATGTGTTGGTATTATGAATCTGAGAAAATTATTTATTATTTAATATTAATATTGTTATATTTTGTCAAATAATATTTCGGTCTGTTAAGGGTTGTCCTGTGAATACCAGCCCAGTAAGGTGACGGTATTAGGACAAAATAGAAAGGTGTGAGATGAGCTCTGACATTATTGAACAGCAAAAACTCTGCTCATATATGGAATGAATTCACACAATTTCTTAAAATACAAGAATTTATTAACAAAAATAAGTCAACTCAAAGTCAATTTCAATCAACAAACTCTTTACTATGCTAAAACAATCCAACTAAACTACCAAGCAGAATTAAAGAATACCGAAGACTAATGGGCTATGAAGAATGATGCAACATTACCATGCAATGCTTATGTTTGAGAACCAAGGATTATCTTGAAGAATCTGGAAATGAAGTTATATTAGTCTTGGAACCAACTTAGGCAATAATCAGCAAACGTTTAGACAGCCATTCACAATACAAGATCAGATAAAATATTATTTTAATAAAATAATATTTTAAAGAATGATCTGGTGAATAAAAGCAAACTTCTGGATGACCATTTCTGAATGGTGTTTAATTAGCTGCCTTTATTTATTAAAATAATATTTAAAGGAATGTTATTAAGGAAATAGTAAAACAATATTCAGGGAAATATTTTCTGGATTGAAAACTAACAACCTTTTTGGATAAATGATCTTAGCAGGCAAGCATGTGTTATTAGCTGTTAGCCGTTAAAGCTAACAAAAGAAGCTTATAGCTTATGTTTTAAAGAATGATCTGCTGAATAAAACCAATCTTCTGGATGACTAATTCTCAACGGTGTCTCATTAGCTGCCTTTACTTATTAAAATAATATTCAAAGAAATATTATTAAGGAAGTGGTAAAAAAAATTTAAAGAAATATTTGGAAAAGAGCCAAATCTTTCTGGAGAAATGGGGCTTAATGGTGTTTACTTAATTATCAAGTCTAGCAAAATAATGTTTAGGAAAGTATTATTTACTGGATTGAAAACTAGCAACCTTTCTGGGTAAATATTATGTAGCAGCAAGCACATGTCCTTAGCTGTCAGCAGTTAAGCTAACAAAGAAGCTGCTAGCTTAGCACCAGATTCAAACACACACCTTTAAAAATACCATTAATAAAAGGGTTAAAATGCATAAACNATTATTTAGCAGCAAGCACATGTCCTTAGCTGTTAGCAGTTAAGCTAACAAAGAAGCTGCTAGCTTAGCACCAGATTCAAACACACACCTTTAAAAATACCATTAATAAAAGGGTTAAAATGCATAAACGCGGACGGGGCGTTATGATCAATCTTCTGTTTAACATCACCCTTTAATAAAGTTTGTCTTAACTTTAAAAACACAAAAAGAACACAATCTGAGCACATATGCTGCAGATATTCTGCTAGGACCAAGATAGCTGAGTTCAACACAAAAAAAAACAAAACTTCATGAAATGAAAAACATTTTGATCATTTCAATCTAAATCACTTCTATGTTTTTCTGCCCAAACACTTAACTTCATGAACTGTGGTGAGGAACGTTGTCAAAGGCGGATAAGTTTGAAGAAACGTCCACAGTCTTTAAACGGTTAGCTACAGCTAACCTCCTTAGCTGTGGGGAGTGAAGGCTCTTCTGTCGGCCGGTCTGTGAACAAATGGTTAGCTTCTAGCTAACCTCCGTGGCTGTGGATGAAAGACGGCCCGTTCTGTCCGCTAACCACACTGCACGTTACCGTTACCACGGTGATGGGGTCTCTGCTGTCTTCCTTCCAGACTGGGAGACCGCTCCGCTCGGCTTCGTAGAAACCGCTTCTCTGTAGGGAAATTCTCTGGGACAGTTTGCTTCTGCAGGCCTCAGAGAGAAAGTAAGCAATTCTTATACCTTAATTTGCCCGTTCATGAATGAAAATACCGGATACACAGACAGTATTTCATTCATACTTAACTTTGCATATGATTGATGATCGTATGACACACTTGGATCCAGTTGAAGATTTTATGTCTGTTTGCCAGCAAAGAGATATCAGCGCGCTTGTCTCCCCTCTCCGGTCCCTCTGAAAGGCCGTGTGGAAGAGGTCGGCTTATTGGAGAGGGGGTGCTCATATTCAGACAGTGGCATCATGGGAAGTCTGCTGCTATCCCCCTTTTCCTCAGTTGCTGGAAGTCAGTTAAATGCGATTTATTTTGAAAGTTCAGGAAAGTCTGTACCGGAGTTTAATGTTGAAATCCATGACTGGGTCCCAACATGTGGAACAACTTTTAAAGGAGGTAACTGATTGAATGAACAAACCTAAAATATGGTTTAAAGAAAAGACAAAACAGTATTTTTCATAATCAAAGTGACCTAACACACTATTACGCTCAACAGCAAAAGTGCTGCCATTATAGTTTTACAATATGACATGGCTTCTTATTTCCTCACGCTAATAAAGCAAACTTAACTGAGACTGTCTTTGGCTGTCCTTTTCTCTCTGAACCTACGTAAATCTGTTACTCCAATGCCTTTCATTTCACTGGGGACAACTGAAATATGACTACATGTCATTTTTTTCTCTGCTGTTTCAATTGATCTGTGTAAATTGTTTAAAAGTCCAGAATGCAATGCAGTATTCAAGAAAATTACCAAATCTTTTCATAAACCTTTTGTATGATTATATCGTCCCACTGATTAAGCGGTTATTATTAAAAATAGTAAGTAAAATTACAAAACTGCAGTCATTTAATTATGCAAACTTCCAAAGAGCAAGTGCATCTCAGCTTCTCAAGCAGATTGAGGAAAACAATTTTCCTAAATCCTTTAAGTTTAATAACTGAAATATATATGAAAAGAATAATAAATACATAACATTTCAGCAATTTAATTCTCTACCCATCTCTGTGGTTTCTCCTGCTTTGACTGGGAAACCTCTAGCCCATATTGAGCAGTGATCTTCCAGTACACTATTATTGGCAACATCTTATGGTTTTCCATATATGCTTTATCTACCTGTCACTGTGCTGCCATGATTAGTGCTTCTGAATGTCCTACAGTCCAGCCCACTCTAGCCATCGATAGGTCTTCTCCATATCAGCCACATTGTCAACCTTTTGGTGATATGTGCCTTTCCATGATGGTTCCTCATGATCCTTCTCTTGCACATTGGGTTTTTGCTGCCTGAGACAGTCATTTAGTAGATCACTACTGACAGCAATCTTTGTGATGTATTCCTGGGTCTTTACTGTTGTAAGGATTATGATGATTATAAATATTTATCAAAAATTATAATTAAAAATCATAATTTAGAAGAAATAAATTTTAACCAAAAATTATTTCTTATGAATAAAGACCAGAGATACACTGTGGTGGTGTGATTATTGGGCTCACAGCACTTAATTACAATTAGTTAATCATTAATAATTATTAACCAAAACCACAGCAAATGTCACTGTGTTATCAACTGTTTTACTGAATAGTGTGGGACAATGACCTTATCTTGATAGATAATCATTCTTGCTCAAAACAAACAAAAACGCTTGTCTCTTTATCTCCTTACCGGGTGACACTTGTGCAGCACAGCACAGAGACAGGAAGTGGTTTAAACTGTTTTATTGAAATAATGTTTTCTGGCAGTGTCGGGGTTCCGTAGCCGTCAGGTTTCAGGAAATGGTTTACTGAGGAAAAGATGATGGTTGTAAACTGGAAGATGGTTGAATGATGAAGAGGAAGAAGCAGGGCTTACTTTTGATAAATGTGTTGAAGCTGGGAGAAGTGAGCAAACCACGGCTGTGTGACCGGGCTCCTCCAGTTGGTGAATGACGTTGGAGGGTGGACAGGCAGGCCAGGTAGAGCAGGCAGAGCGATGAATTATTCTGCACACTGATTCGGTGTATCCAGGGAGATCATTGGGTTGCTGGAAATTCATTTAAGTATTTACCGGTATGGTAGGATACTGAATCACGGCAGGTTATCCAGGATGAGGGTTTGCTGGCAGCCAACAGAGAATGAGACAGAACCTCGAAAGTAAATCCAGGGCAGGGTTCAGAAGGCAACCACCTTAGGAGGGGAACAGAACTGGGGTTAGGAAACCAACAGGTCAGGACAAAGGCAAGAGCTGAGCAGGGTTTGTTGGCCTGATTACAACTCAGCAGAGTAAACTATCCGACACCTCCTCCAAGGTCTCAGCAGCATTTGAAGCTCCTCAGGTGACTGCTCTGATGGGAGACAGCTGTGCAGCTGCACCTGCCTGTCGCACCATGGAGGAGAGAATGAAACACAGCACAACACAACTAACCTGGACTCAGCTCTGTACCTGACAGTACTAAACTAATTGTCTCTCTTAAAATCAAACTGTTCTGGTCCAACAACGTTCACCTAATTAAGCATGCACCATTCTACAAAAGGGGTACACTAATAATCAAAAATAAGCATATATGTTGGAGGGTATATGGAGATCAAACCAGCAGTTTATGGACAAATAAGAATAACAACAGTTTGGATTAACTTGGAAAGATGAGCAAAACCGCTATGCAGTGAAACCTTTCTCCATGTGTGCATCTCACTAGTAGCTGTCAGCTGGTAGAACGGTAGGGCCATGCCCCGGACGCAGAGCATCTAGCAGCACCTTAGCCACTAACAGCTGATAGTCCCAAATCTCAAACAAATGGTTGCAAAACTATGAGATGGGAGCTCAGTGGAAAATCCCCAAGGGTAACAAAATGATGGAACAAACAATGGTGTGGCCAGGCCACAAGATCCAGACTGCAATCTGTTTCGAATGAAAAACTTCCAAAGTTCAGCTTGAACTCTTGGCTGATTGGCAATCAGCAGGACGAATGCACCCAAGCTTGAGTGCAACCGCTCATTGCAGTTCCACAGTATTCAGACAGTAAATCAAAACAGTTCAGCATAAAACACAAATATTTAGTACTAATACAACATCAGTATTTCACGCAACAAGTTAATACCTTGGATTAACTAATTGTGATCCTAATTCACCTTAACTATGCCTCACCCTGCACAAACTTCAAAATACACATAGCCAATTCAATATAAAAAGAACAAAATTACTTTGATGTCGATTTGTTCTCTTCACCGGCATGAGGATGGGTTGCTGGTCTGAAGAAAAAAAATGGGGAAACCAGAGTGTCACCTGTCCGTGATAAGCTCAAAACGATCAACTTCTACTTTGGGGAAAAATTATGAGGAACATTGTTTAATCCTGAAATATGTTTCTAAGGCTCACAGGGCCTTGGCTTCCCTCTGTCCTCTTTCAGTACAGTCTCAGGATGCTGGACTTTTGGTGAAACACTCCATACATTGTAAGGAGCTTCCTTGTCTTTATATTAGCGGCTTCTATTTCCTCTTTTGATCATGTTATAGTATTTCAGCAGCATGATAGCTTTACCATTCAGCTTGCTTCTCGAGACCCGTCTTTTGTTGTTATAGGTGCTTAATTATTGCTGACTGTACTGTAGCCTCCCTAGCATCTGCAAAGTTGCCTTTTGGTAGTTGCCCCTCTTAGATAATATTCTGCTACTCTTACCTAGCCTCATTGCCATTCAAGTATCCTTGCATGGTTTCCTGGATAGGTGGATCAATGAGTCAATGCCTCGCTCATTCTCAAAATGGAGGTAGAGGGGGTGAGTGACGGTAGTTTGACATTTTATATGTATATATGGATGTTATGTGTAGCAAATTTATTTCATAAATGGCAATCATTTATTTACTATTTCAATTCTTTAGAGTCATTCTAGACTGGAGTTAGGTTTTATATAATACCTTCTTTTTCCCTGTTGATTTGTTTTTTGTAATATGACAGAAATCTTAGTTTCCATGTGTTTTTTTTTTCTCTCCTTTTTTTTAAGGAAAAAAAGAGAGAGAACAAGGACATGCATTTTGTAATTTTAAAATGTGACAGTTATGAACAACCTTCTGTCTTTACCAATAAAATATAAAAATAAAAAAAAATAAAAAAATCAGTCAATACATCGGCATGGAAAGGGTTGCAAAGCCATTTTTACGACATTTTGTCAGAGAATCAAAGTTCGAGTCGTAATCCACAACTAGAGAAAACATGCAGCAGTGATGAACCTTCCCAGGAGAGGTCTGTAAACCAAAATTACTCCAATTTCACATCAACAATTCATCCAGGAGGTCACAAAGCAACCCATTACAACATCTAAACTACAGACCTTACTACAGAGTGGGCTAGACTGGGCAAAATGGCATCCATGGGACAGTTCCAAGTTCAAAACCACTACTGAAAAAAAGGCAATAAAAGTCTCACATTTGCCAAAATAAAACATCTTGATGTTCCTCAAGACTTTTGAGAAAATATTATTTGGACATGACGAAACAAAGTGGAACCATTTGAAAAGCTGTAGCACCAAATACATGAAATAAAAAAAAAAAAAAAAAAAAAAAAATCAGCTTTATTAAGTTTGTACAGACAAAGAAGGACTTTGACTCTGGTTCACTTTGCTCTCAATAGTAAAGAATATATATTTTAAATGTACATATATACACAATTGACTTTACAATATGATATGAGATCAGTCCAAGTATGAATGGTGTTGTTCTCGACTGTCAAGTGTGCATCCGAGAAACAGCTTGGAGGAAGAAACTCTCTGTGGTGGTTGGTAGTAGCGCCATCCTGAAGATAAAAGCCTAAACAGTTTGTGGACAGGGTGTGTGGGGTCTGCAGAGATTTTAGCTGCCCTTTTCCTGAACCTGATAATTCCTGAAAATAATTATATCGGAAATTTGATGCATAATACATTTCAGTTTTAATTAATTATTTGGAAATTCAATCTATTAATTTTATTTTTTCATTAGGATATCTAATACATTATTGTCAGTTAAATAATTAGGAATACAAACAAACACATTTCCTGTAAAACGTGACAAGAATATCTAATAGACAAAGTTACATAATAAGGAAACGGATCAATTCTGCTAGTTATGACTGCGAATCCTCAAACAGACAGCCACAAAACTTCTAGTTAAGAGTAAATCTCTAGATTGGATCACTGAGGAAGAAAAAGGACAATTCTTCAGAAAGACAGTCCTGTGTCCCCAGTCAGTACTTTTCCTCTGTCCTCTATCCAAACTGGGATGGTGCAGGAAGTGTTGTAAGGGTCAAGGTGAGAGAGATGAGACACAGACACATCAGGCCTCAGTGATTAAAAGTCCAGTTCCAGTACCCATTAGTGTCAGTTTCTGCTGCACCAACACCTTCCAACTGCTGCAGTCTGGTAGAGTGTGAACCCTTCTCGCATGGTTCGGTCAATGGAAGGGGAGAAGGGTGGTAGCAGCCCGTCATCCCCTACTGATGGATGAGGAACATTACAGCTCTTGGGGACAGGTGCCACAGACGATTAAAGGCCCCAGCCAGTGGCTTGGAAAGAATGGAAGTGGAGAGAGGAGAGAGGAAGGAAAGGGAAACTGTTGCTGCAGAACGAGTAAACACAAACCCTGCAGGGAGAGCAGATGTGAAACGCGTAGCGAGGTGGAGGGGAAGGAGTGGGTGCTGCAGGTAGAGAAGAGACAGATGGTAAGATTTATTTTTCTTGCATTTAGATTCTAACTGTGATACAATACAATTGTTTGTGTAACAGAAACAGTGATCACACTAGCTAACAGTAATTTGAGGAGGTGCAGAAATACATTGCTTGGTCACTTTCAGCCATATTATGTTTTTGCAAGTATTGTAGTCCATTGCAAAAAAAAAGTGAAATACCCCTTAACTTTTTTAAAATAACTTTTCACATTATAGCCACCAGCTTTAATATTTTATTAGGATTTTATATGAAAGACACACACACAATTGCACATAATTGAAAAATGGAAGAAAACTGAGACATGGTTTTCAATTTTTTTTTACAAATACAAATCTAAAAAGTGTGGCAATACATGTATTCAGAACCCCTTTGATAACCGGAATACACACCTGCAAGCAGTTGCCTCATAAATGTTCCATAACTATTAAATAGATATTGTAATCTACCTGTGTGTAAAGTGTAAATCCAGCTGTTCCATAATGGCTTTCGAGGTTTGTTGGAAAACAGAATAATGAGACCAAGCAAGACAACAGATGGGTCTGGGATAAAGTTTTGGAAAAGTTTAAAGCAGAGTTAGATTATAACAAACTTTTAACATCTCGCAGAGAACTGTTCAATCCTTCATCTGAAAACAGAAAGTGGCTCTACAGTGTACCTACTAAGACATGGTCATCCATGCACCTAAACAGCCATCCAAGGTAACTGTGGAGGAGCTGCAAAGATCCAGTAGAACAATTGTGAGAATCTGATTACATAACAACTGTTACTCAGGCTCTCCTTAAATTTAGCCGTTGAAGAAAAATGACAAGAAGCAATTGTTGAAAAAAATTCATAGGAGGTTCCATTAGTTGTTTGTCACATACCATGTGGGAGAGTATGAGTGATGGAAACTGCTCATTTCCCTGAACACACAGTCCCTAGGGGAAATCATGGTGGTGGCAGAATCATGCTGTGGGTGTTCTTTTCATAAGCAGAGACAGGGAAGTATGGATGGTGCCAAAGAAAGAATAGCCCCTGCAAATAAAGAATAGTCCACTCAAAGCCCTGGCATTTAAAGCCCCAGGATTATTTTTACCCATTTAAAAAGAAACCTTGGCATTTGGGTGCTTTATGTTTCCATTAGCATCACTTCTTTACTCACTTTAAAATACTCTTGGCTAATAAATTATGTTCTGTTTCAACTGATAAATAATAGTAAATGATTATCAGCGTTAGAGTTTTATAGTTGATTAATCTCTAATGTTTCTTAAATTCCACTAGATCCATAAGCAGGAAAAGTTTAAAACAGTATTTCATGTTTAGTTTTTTTACCAAGCTGCATTACTAATTTACAATAACTACTAAACAGTGATTATCACACTTAGTTTACCTGTTTATTAGACAGGCACAGAAAAATAATTTCAGATATCTACAGCACAAAAAGAAAAAATGTCGAGTTGTGGTTTTAAGTCGGACCAAAGTGCAGACAAGAGCTTGGCAGCCGCATCTTAATTTATTCTCAAAAAGGTCAAAAACGTAACAAAACACTGCAGGTATGAATCAGAGTCAAAATCAAAACATACAAAACACTGCAAGTACTAAGGCAAAAACGTAGCACAAGTCTCCAAGTGAAGCATAAACAAAACATAGTCATGGTAGGGAAAGGGGTAGTGACAAACACAAGGAACCACCAAGGAACAGAGACACCAAACCAACTAATATACTGGGGAAAGACAAAGGCAGGTAATCAAGGGAACAGATAACAGGTGCGACAAGGAGGCAGGGAAGCAGAAGGAACAGGTGAAACAAATGCAAAGGCTGAGGATGGGCAAAGTAACTAAAAAACTCAATAGAAACAATTAGACAAAATAAACTATCACAAGAAAACATAAAACAAAGTCCAAAATGTCACTCCATGACAAAAAATGTTTTTAGTAAAACTTTTTTAATTACAATAAAAAAAGTTAAACTGTAAATTGCCTCCACTTGTAGAGCGCTTCATCAAGTCCAAGAACTCCAATGCGCTTTACACTACAATCAGTCATCCACAGATTCACACACTGACAGTGGTGGACTGCAATGTAGCCACAGATGCACTGGGGCAGACTGACAGAAGTGAGGCTGCCATACAATCAGTGCCTATGGGATCTCTGACCACCATCAGCAGGCAAGGAGGTTGAAGTGTCTTGCCTATGGACACACAGCCCACCACTTATTGGACGAACCCCTACCACCTGAGCCACTGTTGTCCAGATAATTAGTCAAGAAGTACAGGGAATTGATACCTTGAGCCTTTGCAGTTATTCACCACATACCTACTAAATGATATTATATTCACTTTCAGCTGCCACAAACAGATAACAGGTGGAGGGAAATCCCAGAGTGCCGGGCCGAGATCGGGCAGCAGTTAGTGGCCAAGTCCCAGTCCAACTGCTTGACTAGCTTAGCGTTCATTAGCAGCCAGACAAGCCTGTAAGTGAGCTCTGCTGCTCAAGTTTTAAAGAACATTTCAAAGTAGGCTCATTCTTGATGAACTGACTTCACAGGTACAGTTTTGAGGTCTACTTTCTCACATCTTCGAACGTACTTTTTGGGACAAATTTATACTCCCTGCTGCCATTATTGCAGCTGGTGCTGCAGTACCCTGCTGCACACAACCCCACCCCTTTACCATTCGCAGGGAAATCAGAGAAGTTCTACCTCAGAGTAGGGAATATAACCCGTAAAAGTAAGACCCCAGAAAAGTGACACTACCCAGAGAAATTTGTATCGAAAAGCCCGGGGCTTTTCTACAAGCAATGGAAAAGGCTAGAAGAAAATCTCCAAAGTCTCCAAAGATTTGAGACAGGGTTGGAAGTTCATATTCAAACAACCCTAAACATATAGCAAGTGCAACAAGGGAAGCAATTAGGTGACATTACATTCATGTGTTAGAATGATCCAGTAAAAGTGGGCGCTCTCCATAAAACTTAACTAAGCTTGACGTTTTTGCAAAGAAACATGGCCCAGTATTTTAATCTCTAGATTGGCAAATTTTGCATAGACATACCCCAAAAGACTTGTACTAAAGTAAAGTGGTGTATTGACTTAGGCAGGGTTTGTGAAAAAGTTCAAGGTATTTGAATACTTTTGCGAGGCTCTAACAATATTTTCTACCCAACTCTAACAACTAGTATATTACCTTCTTTATATCCAGTTCAATTTTCTGCTGGTGGTACTCAGAGTTTACCAGAGTACTGTAAATTTTGTACCAGTTTCAATCACTTTTAGCCACAATGAGTCTAATGACCCCAAAAACAGTAAAGTTAAAGTTTCAGTATTACATTAAGAGTAATGATTTTCCCTGTGATAACTTCAAATCCAAGAACCTGAGATTTATTTGACATGAGGCAAGTAAAAAGAGAATCAAGCAGCATTTGCCATGTCATATTGCCCAAGGGAGCCTCCAATGTGAAACAACTATAGCAGTACTAAATGTGAGCCTGCCGCGAAGGTAGATGTGACAAAAATAATTAGTGTGATGCTCATTCCCGTTATCATTTCTGATCATGAAAAATGGGCTGTTGAAAGGGTGAAATCTGAGAGGCAGAAGATAGAAAGGAGAAATCAGCATTCTGCTGGGAACGACCTCTCTTTGTTGATGCCAAGTTCAACAAGCTGACTGTGGAATTGAATCTCTACAAAACCAAGACAAGGAATAATGGGCTTTGGGTTGAGAATAGAGCTATACTTTAGGTTTCATCTGCAGAGTAAAATGTACTGCCATCAACAGAGAAAAAAAAGGATAGGAGTAGGGAGCAATGTCTATCTCTGCCTCACCAGTGATTATCTGGAAATTGCCTTGACATTCAGCTATAATTTTCTTTGCAATGACTGGAAATAGCTGGGGATGAATGCTCCCAGATTGCTGTGTTACCAAAAATTGTGTCTGTGAAAAACAACATTTTCACATTTGCAAACTGCACAGGCTACCTCTTCATCAAACTACCCACCCCCCTCCAGTTCTAATTGTAGTACTACTAAGTCTTCATGGATTTTTTTCCTCCAGCTTTTTCTCTTTCAGAAAGACCCAATCCATCAGTGTTTACTGTTACAATGTTTAATGTTTGCTCTTCTGCTTACCCATAATCCCTCTGCACACATCCCATCTCCTCCTTGGCCTCTCTATTAGTGCAATGTCGTCATTGGCGGATTAACTCTTCTGAACTTCTGAGGGATGAAACAGAGCTCAATTGTACAATGAACATTGCCTGGCTGTCATAGTCACCACAAAAATCATTTTATAAGAAGAGAGAATGTGTTACAAAAAGAAACCTTGTGTAAAGTTTTCATACCCACTGATCTTTTTGGAGTAAAAATTGTATAAATGAGATCCAAATCGTCCAAGTACATATAGGCTAAACTATGGTTGTAAAAGTTTAGTCAACAGCTAAACGTCTACACATTGTCTTCTGATCATCTAAGACTGGGTGCCACGGTTAAAGTCACTCAGGAGAGAAACCCAGCCATCTCTGTTCCCAGTGACACTCTCCAGTGCATTCTGAGGTACCTTAAAGTTTACTTGCCAGAAGGAATAGTTCCTCCAGCAAGCTCTGGAGTCGGTAGTTGCAGGGTCTCCTCCTAATGGGAATTGCCTGGAAAACGTCAGAGAAGGCACTCAGGAGCCATCCTGAGCAGTCACTCAAATAACCTCATCCATCTTCTTTGCTGATTCTACCTTCAACTGCAATTGAATGAAAACATTGTTATCAAATCTACATGGGTAAACCCAGCTGCCCTTTCGAGGAAGCTATTTTTAGCTGCTTGTGTCCCGGATCTGACTCATTCATTCATGATAACTATTTGCCTCTTAATAGGCAGGAACGGATCTAGTGGGGGACAAGGTAGGGGGGACTGCTGTGGAGCCTTGCCCCCACCCCAGCTGCCCTCCTAGCATTATGTCCCTAAAATAAACACTTTTCAAACAGTACTGATTAAACACATTCTGAAGATAAACTTTAGATGCCCCCGTATTTGATAACTATACGCAAGCCTCCATCCTCCGATTTTTTTCATCAATGTTTCAGAAAAACAAATCAGGTAAATGGTTTTATAAATTATAATCAAATCTTTTAAATCATATCTTTCTCAATGCCGTTTTTAGCATTGCTCTACATCCAATAAAAAAAAAAAAACACAAAATGAATTGTTATGTTTGTCAAAGTGTTATTTTAGGTCCAACACTTTAGGTCCAACCTCTAAATGCTCCCTGTTGGAGACATCAGGAGGCAATCTTTCATCCACACCTGTGCAGATGACAGCTTTACATTGCTGTGTCCTAGATGACACAAGCCCCTCTGTCCATCTTTATAACTGCATTTTAGATGTCAAGCCATGGATGACAAATCATTTTCTAAAGCTCGACCAGTTTAAAAGTGAGATCTTAATAATTGGTCTTCAAGCAAAGAGAGAAATACCTCAAGCAAAGCTGCATGATCTGTGATTGAACCCAATCAGGCTAAAAACCTCAGTCATCTTTGACAAAGAATTAGGTTTTGCGACTCACATCAAATAATTTTTTTAACTGGATTTAATTAATTAAACATTATCTCTAGAGGTCAACAATTTCTCTCTCCAGCCAAGAAAGACTCTTGTCCATTTTTTATTCTTTGCAGATTGGACAACTGTAATTCTCTTCTTTTTTGTTCTAAGAAAGCAGTTGCTAAAACTGACTCAAAAATTCAGCTACACAATTGTTAATAATCAGAAAGAACAGATTTATTTTAAAATCCTTGGCTACCTGTTGCCTTTAGAATCCTTTTACTGCTGGTTATTAACTTCCTAAAGTGCGAACAAAAAACATATCGTGAAGATCTAATTGATCATTGCGGGCCTCACCTTTGGAATGAATTGCTTAAAGACCTGATGGTAGGTGAAAATATGGAAACTGAAAATATATGTTTTTAATTTAGTATTTATCTGAGATCCCTTGGTCTAATGATCTTGCATCTTTGTTCAGCTTTTTGTGTGGCTTTTACCTGACCTTTATCTAATCTTATTTTATTTTTCTTATCTTGCTTGATTTCTATTCTGCTTTTTGATTCTGTTGTTAGCTGAGACATAAACGTAATTTGTTTAGGTTTTAACACAACACAAATATTTACATCTCATGTCCTTTGGTTCCCTGTTTCTTTACAAGTTCCTTCTCCACAACTTTGCTAAAGTTATTTGATAATAAAGTGTTTGATTGTGTTTAAAGGTATGATGATAGGTGCGTTTGTTGGTAATCCCCACTATATCCATTTCTGCTGGATAGATATTTTCAGGTGGTGTGAATGTGTTTTTTATCTTTAAAAGCACTTAAAAAAATAAATAAAAAAACAGATAAATAAAGTTGTATTTGTTGATTAAAGAATCCCTATTCATCTTCATCTTTATCCTTTCATCATTCATAAAAGGGTCAACAAGATACTTGAACTCAATGACTGATCCCTGAATTGGATGGAGCATTGTATCACATTTTGAGAAATTTAATGTCTACATTTAACAAGAATAATGAAAGGGTGCCAATATGGGACCAAACTCAACTGAGTATTAAAAGCTCCATCTAAAAGCTGCCAATCTAAATAAAATAATCCTGAAAAATGACATAATACAACTGCAGTATCAGTCCATGAACATATTCATATTCAGTTTGAACAGCCAAACCGAAAAATTATTTTACTATTTGAAAATCATAAACCATGCCTGAAGGCTGAAAAAAAAGAAAAAAGGACACATCAGCTTTCTGAATTACACGCAGGCGGGGAGCACTTTATTTAATAACATCCTAAATCAGGTGATCACACGTACAGTCAGCTATTCAGATGCACATACATTTCCACCAAAACACACAAAACAATACAACAATTAAACAGTGTGTCTGGTCTGGAAATTTATTGACGGGATTGGTTAAGCAGGCAGTGAACAGCCGACTGTAATCAGACTGAATGCATCAGAACAAACGGGAGGAAGAGCCCGCTGAATCCACGAAGCACACATATCTAATTTAAAACCTAAAACTAACTTTACCACTATCAAAAGTCAGCGGTTTTGCACATTGAGTCATTGTCCCCGTTATTGCCATGGCTGGGGCAAAAAGCTAATAAGACCCAAAATTTCTTCAACTTCTTCAGGCAAGCATTGGAGCATTACAAGTCCAGACAGTGGCATCTTTCCTCTCCGCTTCTCCTGCCACACCCCCCTCACATCAACACCCATTTGCCTCATTTTATAAGTTCTGGCAGGGCTTTGTTCCAGATAATTATTCCAATGGATGATTTTATATTTGAAAAAAAAAAAACATATATAAGACATTCTTGTATATACAGTAATACAAACATTATTTGTATTTTTTTTATTATTTTTTTATTAATGTTTTTATTTTCTATTTACTCCTTTATCATTTCACAGAGATTGATTTAATGTGACAATGTCACACCATAACATTAATAGCGGCACCGCGCTCTACACTGACGACTAGAGGTGGGCTTTAAGCCATATCTCCAGCCATCAGTGAGTCAATAGAAACACAACAGGTTTCATGTAGAGCAGAGCGAGTCCAAGTGGAGTGGAGCTTTGCAGCCTAAAGTAGGGCCTGTGCAAAAGGGGCATTAGTGCTGATTGATCTCCTAGTTAAGTTTCTGGGGTGTGTCTGATTTGCTCGGATCCTTAGCCTTGCAAAGCCTTGCTTCCCACTCAGCTGCCATTCATCCTGTTGATTGTCCTAACCGAGTTTCGACTTCTCCACATTATTTAATCTCCTTGGTTTCTTTCACTGCTGGAATCTACTGTTGCTCTCGTCCTGATTCCTGTGTGTTTTCCTTCTCTTTTTCAGTAGGTTTACTTAACCTGTTAAGCCCTAGGTCTGAAATTACATAACTTAAAATAAACCATGTATAGCTCCCCAGGTATAAAGTCTAAATGCAAACTTCTGGTACTTGCGTAAAAGGTAAGATATAAACGAATATTTTTCCAGTGGAACCACAATTGTAACTGTTACAACTGTATTTGTGATTAAACAAAAACAAAATCAACATTTTTTAACCTGTTTTGCAATGTTCACATAATAAACATCGCAAAACACAATTAAATTATTTTTCAAATCCTAGAAGAAGCTTTAGGGTTTATCCATTAAGATCTTGACTATAACTGCAACAAATTTGGACTGAATCAGTTCAAGCATATTTGTTCTACAAACGTTTTACTGGGCAATGTGCCAGGCAGAGCTAGTATTTTGGTACAATTTAGCCAAATGTGCCAAAATTGTGCTAAATGTGTTTTACAACTCATAAATGGGAATCTGGTCAAATTAAAGTGCTGATTTCTATTGTAGGACTCCTTCTGCATATGACACAGCCTTTGGACATGACATTTATCCTATGTATTATCAAAATATGCCATTTTATAGTCAAGAGAATGAAAAAAAATCAAACTAAATTGCATGCTTTTGTCTCCAACTGGACAAATTGTATTGAAAAAAAAGAATAATCCACGATAAACTATTTAAATCAATATGCAAAAAGAATATACTATGAAAACCGATGCATATAAATGCGAAACATGTTGATGGGCAGCCCAACCCACCCCACCCCCTCCTCCAGACACCTTTGTACATTGTCCTTATTTTCATCCCTCTAAATGTTTTTACATATTGTGGTTGTGGTGACCTAAGTCAGTTCCTTGTTTGTGACACAGACTTGGCTAATAAATTTGATAGTGAAACTCAAAACAAACAAGCCTCAAATCAGTCTCACACAAACTGACATGTAGCCTCTTTGTTCTGAAGCAGGGGTGGCTGATTGTTGTGAACAAATTTACTATGCAATAGATGCCCTACACAGCAGTAATTACAAATGTAAAATAACTAAAACATTGTTGAAATAGCAGACATGTAACATACATCTGTTGGAAATAAGAAGAGAACACAGTAGCTTACTCATGAAGTAGCCCCTCCCCCAAAAGCTATCATCTTCCTAATCAACACAGCTGTCTGAAGTATATTCCACTTTCATGTCACTGGTCTGCTAAATATCGTCCAGAACTTCCAAACCGGTAAATTTCCTCTTCTGTGCCATTAAAAATGAACTATTTTGCAGGAATAACACAACAATGGGAGCAAATGGAGCAGAGTGCAAGCTAGCAGCCAGCAGCCTAATTTGACACAACCAGAGCACATGAGCTATGCATGCAAATTAAATCACTGGAGAAGGTGCTAGAAAGACAAGCTATGTCTTGTTAGAAAGGTGGCTCTAGTTCTTAATGATATCGGACATGGGGGGGGGGGAGGTTTGTTCAGAGAGTCAGCCATGTCTGAGGAACCTTTAAATTCCATTGCATGTGCTTAAGTTGCTGTAAAAATAAAGCTATTTGTGCAAAACTATTTGTGAACATTAAAGCCTCCTCTTGTGAAGGATTTAAGAAAAAGAACCAAGAGGCGTTTGGTGTAGTTTTGGAGATGGTGAAAAATTGTCATTGCCCTACTCTTTTCATGACGGTACCGGTATGCTTGAGGCCAACGGCATCCTCTTCCCAGCTTCCTAGCACCAGCCCAATAAGGCAGTGGTATTAGGACAAAATTGAAAGGGATGAGCCAAGCTCTGACATTATGGAACAGCAAAACTCTGTACACACATGGAATGAATTCACACAATTTCTTCAAATACAAGAATTTATTAACAAAAATAGGTCAACTCAAAGTCAAACATATTTCAATCAACAAATTCTTTACTATGCTAAAACAATCCAACTAAACTACCAAGCAGAATGAAAGAGTAAGGAAGACTAATGGGCTATGTACATATAAACAAGTTGATCAAAGATGGTTGAAAACCATGACCAAAAGAGTGATGCAACATTACTATGCAACATTTATGTTTGAGAACCAATGATTATCTTGAAGAATCTGGAAGTGAAGTTAAGTTAGTCTTGGAACTAACTTAGGCAATAATTGGCATACCTTTAGACAACCATTCACAATGCAAGATCGGATAAAATATTATTTTAATAAAATGTGTTCTTAGCTGTTAGCGGTTAAAGCTAACAAAAGAAGCTTATAGCTTATCATCCGAATCAAAAGACATACCTTTAAAATACCATTAATAAAAGGGTTAAAATGCATAAGCGTGGACGGCGCGTTATGGCCGATCTTCTGTGTTTTAAAATCATCCTTTAAATAAAGTTTGTTTTAACTTTACAAAACTGCACGTTAATGCTGTAACCACGGTGATGCGCTCTCGTTGTCCTTCTTTCAGACCAGGAAAACTGCTCCACTCGGCGTTGTATAGACAGGGTCTCTGCTGCGAACTCTCTGGAACACAGTTTGCTTCTGTAGACATCAGTTCATGAATGAATACCAGATACACAAACAGCAATTCATTCCTACTTAACTTAGTGCATATGATCACGTGATCATATAACACTCGTGGATCCAGTTTGAAGAGTTATGTCTGTTTATCCACAAAGAGACATTAGCTTGCTGTGTCCCTCCGTCCAGTTCCGCTGGGGACCTGCGTGGAAGAGGTCAGTTTGTTGCAAAAGCTGTTACCCTGTTTCTGGCTGTGCTGGAAGTATGTTAATGCGATTTATTTTGAAAGTTCCAGCAGAGGTCTTTCCGGCTCTTTCATCTTGTACCCATGGCTGGGGTCCCAACATTCCCAGGACACCACTGGAGGTGACAGAGTGCTGGATTCAGCATGTGCAAGTGGTCCAATTGGGTGGAAGGAGCAGCCTTCAAACCTGATCTGCAGCCCTCTTCCTTCTGGCTCTGTGTCAACCCATAGGAGCCAGGAGAGAGGCACATGGTTCTCAGGTGACTCAATCCAACCTGACCCACCACCTCTTGCACAAGTCCATTCATTAGAAAGCTCTCATTTAAATCATGAGAAAACTCTTTCATCCCCAGAGGTTAGATCATGATCTTCCTCCATTTCATGAACTTAACCACCATGACTTCTCAGATGGACATGGTCCATCTTGGGAGCATGGTGTTCATTTTAAGCAGTTTGATTCCCTTGCTACGGACATAGAGATTTTAGATTCAGGTAGTCAGGAGTCAAATATTGATGCTTACCTACTTGAGGTACCATTGTCTGGTCATTGTCTTCTTGACTTGTGTTTTCCTTCTCGTGAGAAGCAGAGGCTTATTTGGGAAACAACGGCTAAGAGTGTTCCTGTGTTCATAAAAACTCTTTCCCCAGAAATTTGTGACAGCTATCCAGCTCTATGCCAGGCTCTTAGAGAGGAGTACTATGTTTACAGAGATGAGGCCGCTGCCACTATTGATGCATTGGCAGTTTTGCAAAAAGAGGATGAACCTCCCAGAGAATATTTCCACTGTTTGAAGAATGCTTATTTTCAGGGATGTTATGCTCCAGATCTTGAAGAGACAACACTTTAAATCTTTGTTTCTTCAAAACCTCCATGTAAGCATGCAGTATGACGTGAGCAGGCATTGCATAACAGTGAATCTCTCCATGCAGGAGATTCGTAGATATGCACAGGTCGTGTGGGAAACACGTGTCCGTTCAGACAGAGCAGGAAAAAGCAAAGTTAGAGTGTTAAACATTCAAACTGACAACAGACCTCAGAAGAAGTGCAAAGTGAGTCCTCAAGTGATGCAACAGAACCAAGTTTGTGTTTTTTTTGCAAAGTTAAGACAAACTTCATTTAAATGCTGATTTTAAACACAGAAGATCGGCCATAACGCGCCGTCCACACTTATGCATTTTAACCCTTTTATTAATGGTATTTTAAAGGTATGTGTTATTCTGATGATAAGCTATAAGTTTCTTTTCTTAGCTCGAGTGGAATGTGGAATGTCACCTCGCTCAGGAGGAAGGAGCCTGAGCTTGTGTGGGAGGTCGAGAGATATCAACTAGAAATAGTCGGGCTCACCTCCACGCACAGCAAGAGAGGTTGGACTCTCTTCTACTCTGGAGTGGCCCACGGGGAGAGGCAGCGGGCTGGGGTGGGTTTGCCTGTTGCCCCCCAGCTCAGCCGTCTCGTGATGGGGTTCAGGCAATCCCTGAACCCGGTGGTGGACACCGGCAGTAAGGGACGCTGTCAAGCTGAAGAAGGAGTCCTATCGGCTGTGGTTGGCTTGTGGGACTCCTGAGGTGGCTGACGGGTACCGTGAGGCCAAGCGTCCCACGGCCCGGGCGGTGGCAAAGGCAAAAACCCGGGCCTGGGAGGAGTTTGGTGAGGCCATGGAGAAGGACTACCGGTTGGCCTCGAACCGATTCTGGCAAACCGTCCACCGCCTCAGGAGGGGTAGCAGTGCTTCACCAACACTGTTTACATTGGGGGTGGGAGCCTGCTGACCTCAACTGGGGACATTATTGGGCGGTGGAAGGAGTACTTTGAGGATCTCCTCAATCCTGCCATCACACATTCCCTGGTGGAAACACAGGCTGGGGACTCGGGGTTGGACTCTTTCATCACCCAGGCTGAAGTCACCGAGGGCTTTGGGGGTGGATGAGATCCGCCCTGAGTACCTCAAGTCTCTGGATGTTGTGGGGCTGTCATGGTTGACACGCCTCTTCAACATTGCGTGGCGGTCATGGACAGTGCCTCTGGACTGGCAGACTGGGGTAGTGGTCCCCCTTCATAAGAAGGGTGAACGGAGGTTGTGTTCCAACTACAGGGGAATCACATTCCTCAGCCTCCCTGGTAAGGCCTACGCCAGGGTATTGGAGAGGAGAGTCTGGCCGATAGTCAAACCTCGGCTTCAGGAGGAGCAGTGTGGTTTTCGTACCGGCCATGGAACACTGGACCAGCTCTATACCCTCTACAGGGTACTCAAGGGTTCATGGGAGTTTGCCCAACCGGTCTACATGTGTTTTGTGGACCTGTAGAAAGCATTCGACTGTATCCCTTGTCATTCCCTGTGGGGGGGGCTTTATTAGGGGCCATCCGGTCTCTGTACAAGCAGAGCAGGAGTCTGGTTCGCATTGCCGGCACTAAGTCGGACCTGTTCCCGGTGCATGTTGGACTCTGGCAGGGCTGCCCTTTGTCACCGGTCCTGTTCATAACTTTTATGGACAGGGGTTCTAGGCACAGCCAAGGGCCAGAGGGAGTCTGGTTTGGGGACCAGAGGATTTTGTCTCTTCTTTTTGCAGATGACGTGATCCTGCTGGCCCCCTGTACCCAAGACCTACAGCATGCGCTGGGGCGATTCGCAACTGAGTGTGAAGCAGCTGGGATGAAAATCAGCTCCTCCAAGTCTGAGGCCATGGTTCTCGACCGGAAAAGGGTGGCTTGTCCTCTTCAGGTTGGAGGGGAGTTCCTGCCTCAAGTGGAGGAGTTTAAGTATCTCGGGGTCTTGTTCACAAGTGAGGGAAGAATGGAGC
>JAHUTJ010033936.1:0-21973 GCA_036250325.1 Characodon lateralis
AGATCATTGTGCAAAGAAGGATTCTTCATAAAATGAAGAACATTATGGAGAACCCTGAGCATCCTCTTCATGAGACTGTCCTACAACAACAGAGTGTCTTCAGTCAGAGGCTTCTTCAAATCTGCTGTAAGACAGATGCTACAGGAGATCCTTCCTGCTCACAGCCATCAGCATCTACAACGGCTCTTTGAAGAAACCTTCATAATGAGCTACAACATTTCATTTCCCTTTGGGATTAATAAAGTATTTTTGAATTGAATTGATGCTACTTGATTTTAGTTATCAAGATGCTAAAGCCTCCAGAAAGGGGTGGGAACATTGTGATGTTGAGGAGACAAGGAAGAGTGTGGAAAACGAGTGTTAATCCCAAAAGATACCATCATCGCAATACTCAACATTGCAATCGCTTGTTTATCTAATATTTTTTTAGACCTATAATACTGATTTGAATACTGATCCAAAATAAAATTCTTTACGATCAAGCGGCCCTAAATGATGGGTGTTACTCTTTCAGTTTTTCTATGACAGTGTGACACATCATTGAGAATCAAATGATTCTGGCATAACCTCAGCGGTGACAGCAGGGTGTCAACAAGGGAGGGTGAGAGGGTTTCATTAATCACAGTCTGGCAACATCTGCATATTATCAGATAAATGAGCAAAATGGCTTGTTGAAATGCCAACAAATTAGCATGTATAAAGTCTATCAGCCGAGGCTCCGTCACAGACAGCAGATTACTGAGGTGATTGGAAAAATGAAAGGAGAAGCATAAATAGGAATTCAAATGTTTATTAATATTCTCCCCTCCTAAAGGTTTTGACAGATCGGCTTGAAATTTGGTGAGTTTGCTCAGAAGAGATGGAGAATCTAAAGTTAGCCGAATCTTGACTTTTCATGCATGTCAAAGGGGCGTGGCCAGACCTCAAAGTTTTACTTCTCTCCAAGAAAAACAAAATTTTTTAAGGCTCCTACAAAACAAAGCCACACAGACACAAAATCTTCTGTGATTGGGTCACATCTGGTCCCCAACAACACTCAATGGTCAACTACTGACATCACCTTAGCTCTGCCCACTGAGAACAGGAAGTCTAATGGTTTACTTTGGAAGGACCACATTGGACCCGCTTGACCTAATCAACTTCAACCTTTGCCTAATGACAGGAGACAAGTCGGTCTAACTTTAACTCCAATACCAAGACTTTTGGCCAGAGGGTGTGGCTTTGGTGGCGTGGCAAAATCTGAAGTCCTACCATGACCATACGTTTGGTTTGGTTCATATATATATATATATATATATATATATTAACTAATCTACACCATACTGAACAGATATTGTGGGTGGGCGTGGCCTAATGCGTCCACAGTGCCTCCTAAAAGCATTAAAACAATATGCACCCAAGACATGATTTGACCAAGGATTATAAAGTTTGGTACACATACGTAACTTCTCAGGACCAATAATAAAAGTCTCTTGGGTCCAAGGTCACAAACCATTTAGTCTCTTTCACCCATGTATCTGAGCAAACTCATCCAACAGCCTTCGACTGACAGACTTCAAAATGACTCACTATTGTCTTAAGGCATTCGAGATCAAGTTCTGAAAAGCTATTTGCTGCATCAAAGCATGTGGGCATGGCCAAGCCTCAAAATCTGACTTGTCGCCATAAAAGACGATGCTGGGATAACTTCCAAACACAAGGTCAGAGCTTCACCAAACTTTCTCTTTCATCAGAAAGTCTCTGTCTTTTTCCAAAGGCTCATGTAGATACTTTTGCATAGTAAAGGAAGGTTATTACTCACCACACTGAAGTCCAGATTCTGCTCGATCCATTCTTGGCCATCCTTAAACTCCTCGTGCAGACCCATGATGTACAGGGTGTCTAAGGCATCCACAATGGTTGCCCCTAGCTGAGAGTTACCTGAAGAAAGCACAAGATAAAGAAAATCCGGACATTAGATTCATCTGTGCATTGAAACAGCAGCAGATACATAAAATAAAAAGCTCAGACATTTTAAAATGCATCCAGCGGAAACACCTTGACAGGGGTAACAGAAAATTCCCTATTACATATAAAATGAACACCGTACTGAGATGCTTGTGGGATAACGTGTTATCCCACAAGCAATACCCTCTTTGTTTCGAAGAAGCCGAGATCTTGTCAGATCAGCGTTCATAAAATTATATTATATTATGATGGTAAAAGTCAACGGCATTGCCCTTTAAATCTTCAATCATTTCCTCTCAGATTCTGCATGCACTGCTTGAGTTGCTGAACCTGTCCACCATCCCTTCTTATCTAAGGCTCCATTCAAAACCACAGCGCCCGGCTTCACACGGCCCCTGCAGTGTTATCATCATCATAGAGCGTACCCTCTAAATCTCTCTAAAAATACACTGCATTCAGGCAGGCGGAGATAATGGCAAGATGTCCTGGCCATCCGCCGGATCTTGACAGATTGGCTTGGCTGCTGGTGGAGCAGAGCCCCCTGTTCGTTCCGCACAATCCCCCGTTTGCCTCCCGTCTGTTGCTTTCACCTGCAGCTACACTTCAGGCACTCGTGACACCATCTAGACAAAGTCAGAGCCCTGACAAAGTTGTGGAGTTAAAGGACCTCGGTTTTAAGTGAAGGTATTGTAGAAGTGTTTTTAGGAAGACTTTTTTTGCTCCTTTTTCCTCTTCCATTAATCATCTCACAACGCCTGACATCATTCTGGGGATTCTATGTTTGCGTGCAAGTAAATTTAATTAGCATGATAAATTTCAACATACAGTAATTTTCAATCCTGCAAAAAATGAGCACAGCCGTGGGCCTAAACTGAAAGGCTGGTCAAGGAGAGCATCAGCCAGAGAAGCAACCAGAAGGTCTAAGGCAACTCTGGAGGAGCTACATAGATCTACAGCTCAGATGATAGAATCTATCAACACAACAGCTTTTAGTTGTGCACTGCACAAATCTGGCTTTCATGAAAGAGGGGCAGAATAGAGACCACTGTTGAAGGGAATTCATTAGTGGTCCTACTTGAAGTTTGCCTGAAGTCATGTAGGGGACACAGCAACCATGGAAGAAGGTGCTCTGCTCAGAGGAAAAAAAATGTTTTTGATGCATGCAAAACATTGTGTGGTTGAAAACTAACACCAAACATTGTGGTAGTGGCGGCATGATGCTGCAGGGATGCTTTCTTCAGCAGGGACAGGGAAGCCGGTAATGGTGGATGGAAAGATGGAAGGAGTTGGACAGCCTGTTAGGGCGATACTAGAGACTGGGATGGAAAATCACCTTCCACTCAGACAATGACTCCAAATATTTTTCTCACACACATTTATAGAGCCACAAATAGCAGGACGCACCAAATGGTATTTTACCTCGCTCGAAGCTTTGGAGTGCCGGATGAAGGTGGGGATTCTGTCCACTCACCTGGTCTGGATTCGGCCGAAGCTGATTTTATTGATGGGATCGATCCTTCCCATGACATGTACGTATATCTTTATGAAATATTACTCGTTTCTGAGTTAGAGAAAACTAAGGAAAATATACAATTGAAAGAATTTCACTGCGTTACGCATCATTTACACATGTAAGACACAGTGTAACTTTTTCTGTGTGCAGTGTTGATGATGAGGAGGAGAAAAAACAGCCCTCCTGCTCCCCTGAGGCACCCAGTTCTCTGGAGAGAGGCAGAGGAAGGAGTCAGCCTTCAGGAAACTGGAGCTGCAGCAGTCATTTCACTGGCAAGTAATGGTGGACAGGAACTGCCACAAGCCTATCACAGCTCCACAGGTCAAACTGAAAGCTGATGTTTGACTCTGTGCCTGTGACTGCATTATTGTAAATAGTTTATTGTAAGTAGTTTATTGTAAATAGTTTTTTGATGGTCATGTTGCCTTTTTGCATTCAGCATTTTGCATCTTGATAAAATAAAAGTATTATTTAAGTTTGTGTTCATCTGTTCTAAGGTTTCAACACAGTAACAAATGATTATTTTGTTTTGTTGTTTTTTTGCACTTTCTATTGGTCTTACAAGGTCTTGTGAAGATATATGTGTGCTCATAGGTATCTGGAACACTTAGAGATTTGATTACACTTCTTCAAATTGTTTATTTTGATGTACATATCTTTTCTCAAAATGTTCACAATGTACATTTTATTTTTCCGTAATTGAAGTTACAGACACATTCCAAATTAATTTTCTGTGGTGTGAAATGGTTTTATGCTGCTTTTGTACATTACAATATGTGAGTGATACAGCTATGATATTTCTATATTTAGAAAAATATGTGTAAAATAATTTCATTTTTCTGGTGGTTAATTGCAATTTTTAGCAATTTATTTAGTTAATATGGACTTATTACATACAAATTATTAAAATTTGGGATGTAAGGGTTGTATTATTGTCTAGCAAATTGAAATGCTCTGAAAAATGGCTCTACAGCATCTAAAAATTTGCTCTGGCAGACTTGTTCTATGGTGGGTCTTAAAGGGTTAAAAAGAATTAAATTTTTTTTTCTCTTTCATGATGCCATTTATTTTATAAGGTCCACTAGTCCTACCAACACCCACAACATGATTCTGCCACCTTTGTGTTTTACAGCTGGGATGGTGTTCTCAGGCTTGCAAGCTTATCTCCTTTTCCTCCAAATGTAACTATGGTCATTGCAACCAAACACTTTGTTTTTGTTTCATCACAATAAAATGTAAAAAAATTTGCTGACTGCATTTGCAGGCTGTAATCTGGCTTTCTATGTTGCTTTGGGAGTAATGGCTTCTTCGCCTCTGAGTGGCTCTTCAGCCCATTTGAATAATGATTTGCTTTAACGTGGATAACCAGCATCTTCTCACCGTCATGCCTTTTTCTTCTGGGGTTGATATATACACTCTCACCACGTTCTCTGTGGAACATAGAACCCGTCTCCCTCCTCAAAGGTATGACGTGTCCCATGGTGTTTATAATTGTTTGAACAGATGAGCGTGGAACCTTTAGATGTCAGAAAATTGGTCCAAAGGAGGAAAAACACCAGTGGAGGTCCCGAATTCTTTTTCTGACACCTTCGCTGATTTCTTTTTTTTTTTTTACCGACAACAGACAACAATTTTTTGCAGAATTGTTGTCTGAGTGCCAAGAAATTACCCAACAGATTTACTTTCACAAGTGGAGCATCACAGCTAATGCTTGATATTTATAAAAGAAACTTTAATTATAAACTTCTTCGGGAATATTTCAATTGTTACGGACACAGAGACTGAAATGAAAAGGAAATTTAAATGTGCCGTTTGTTGCTTTGACCTTCCTAACCTTGAGAAATCCTGGAAACTTGCAGTTTCTTCTAATAACTCCTCGCTCCATCTCCTTTCCGCTAGATCACTCACACCGTCTTCCCATCAGCCCCTCCTCCTCCTACCTAACCATCTGTTTGTTCTCATTCATCACCGTCAGGCTGTGTTTCCCCTAATCCTTCTTTGATCGCTCCATCCAAACCCTAATTCAAACTCTCCTCTTACCATCTGCATGCATGTTTCTCACACAATAATTCCTCTTTTTTGAAGAGTTCAGCCCTCACGGACACTTCTTTTTGTCCTGTTTATCTGGTCTACTCTACTGCCTTTACTTAAAAGCAGCCTCAACTTGCTTTGCATTGTTTCTGTGTCCATGTCCACAGCTGCTGCTTTCCAAAATTTTAGGTGCCCAAAGCCTTTCATGCAACACAGTCTGCATCATGTGATGCTGGGCCGACACTAATCGGAGGGAGCTTTAGGGATGCCAGGAAGTGCTTATGTGAAACTAATTGGCTAAAATGAGGTGTATTTATTTGGGAAATTATCACGTCAACCTCATCCAACAAAGGCACCCATAAAAAAAAAACCTCCAACACTCATCTTCTTTTCCAACTTGTGCCAAGTTTCCTTTGGCAATATGAGCACAAAACACCTTCTCACTAACTGAAACAGAACGTTAACTCTATTCATTGGAGCCCTCTCTCCATCTATCACAATTTCACCTGCCTCTCTCCCCGTCTCCTCATCCATTATCTCCCTCCCGCTCTCTCTATCTCCAACACTCACACCTTACTCTTGGCCCTGATGCCAGTTTCATTAGACAACAGGCGTCTGAGCTCTCTAGTGTGAATCCACACAGGCTTGAGAAGCATCATACCATTATTCAGGCCCCATTCTCTCCATCTGTTTAACTACACACGACAGCTGAATGGAAAGCAGGGGCAAAGACTGTGATGGACATGCTACATTTAGTCTGTGTGTTGCACGAGTGTGTTTGGCTATGAATACAGGAAGCACTAAATGTACAACTCTTTGCATTTGCATCCTCACTGATTCTCTCCTCGCCATCAATTGCACTCAAACCTTTCTGCCTACACAGTTTTACTTCCTCAGCAACATTATATATTGTTACATGCCACATTATACCCCAGTTATATGCCCTTATAAAGAAAGAAATATTCAACAAAGCTAATTTTTCTTGCATTACAGTTTTCCCATGACAATTCCTTGGAAAGAAGCAAGCAAGGAAAGAAGAAAGGAAGAGAGGAAGCAAGCAAGGAAGGAAGAAAGGAAGCAAGGAAGGAAGGAAGAAAGAAAGGAAGAGAGGAAGCAGGCAAGGAAGGAAGCAAGACATTTTACATCCTCCAGATAGTGCCCGTACCCTGTCAAAGTGAGATTTCACTTGTCTAACATCCACTGCACCAGCTCAGCTGTAACACTTGAGTGTCAACATGGTCTGTTTCTACTTGTCAGTTCTATTTGCAGAGTAAACCAAAACCAGAATTGTTACCTGGGATCAATCTGCACCTGTAAAAAAAACTAAATAAGCTGACAATAACTGATTTTTCCTAAGTTTATTTTAACAAATAAAACTTTTGGTACAATATTATGTTTAGAAACACATTTTCTCCCCCTTCCTGCTCATTCTTTCAGCATTACCACTAGCATCTCAGCCCCTGCTGACATTCCAGTAAATGTACTGA
The DNA here is from genome assembly GCA_036250325.1 of Characodon lateralis. NCBI lineage: Eukaryota > Metazoa > Chordata > Actinopteri > Cyprinodontiformes > Goodeidae > Characodon > Characodon lateralis. The sequence continues at coordinate 6,979 of JAHUTJ010033936.1, forward strand.
AACTGGCCAACATGTTACACAGTTATAAAGCTGTCCTCTGTAGTGGCAATCCACTGGGACACTTCAGCCTGTTTTGTAATAAGCTAACGAGCCATCGGTGCAGCCAAGTGTACAATCAAGGCCAATTCAGACCAGTGTCTCTGACTGATAACTTGTTACCAACTTATTTAGTAGCACAATTTTAGATCTGCTTTGGTTTGCTTTGAGCCTCAGAGGGTCACTGCTTTGGCTGGTATCCTGCCTAATACAACCTCCCTGGCTCAAGTCCACACTGCTGGTTTCCAGGTCCGGAGCCAAAGTCAAAGCTGTCAGCACTAATTTAACGAGGAAGTATTTTGATAGCATTCCTTGAGCTGCATGAGGAAAATTATACGAATAACTTTAAAGGAAACAGTGACTGCTTAAGTACGGGCAAAGGTACATGCTGAACAAAGAGTCAGAACAAGGCTCATCCTTCTGAATCATAAGGCATAATTATTGGACTATTATAAAATGTGTAAAACCAAATGTAAAAATAAAATGCCAGAACCAATGCCAAGTTTGGAATTATACTGACCACAAACACAGGAACTAATTGTATGGTTTAATGCTGAATAATGATCTCCAAAGAATATAAGAGCCATAACTTCTTTATTTAACACTTGGAGACATCTGCATTCAATGATAATAAGCATATGACAGGGTTCCTACACATTTAACTTTAAATACAACTTCCATACATTCAGTTGTACCAGGAACCCTGTTAAATGTTTTTCTCTGAAATTCTAATTATTTGTACGAAAAGCATGTGAGACAATAAATGAAGCAGAAAACAAAAACCCTGACGAGCAAACACACTTAGCAGAGACATAAGTAAGCTGAAAGCTGGTAAATGTGTGTAAGATTTAATGCTGCACAATACATCACAAATATATTGTTCTTCTGTTAGACTATGCATTATTGTTATTATTACAGCAAAGAACTGGAATGCAATAAATGTTGGCTATTATGATTAAAGTGTCATGAGTTCACACTTTGCACATTGCCAATGTCATACTCAGCCTGTTGGAAGGAGGCTCACAGTAGCAGATGCTGAAGGTCAGCGAGTGTTGGAAGCACAGATGAGAAAAAAAGGAGGAAGGAAAATGAGCTCTTATTGTATCTGACATCATTATTGCAAAAGCTGCCAAACTTGTAACATCATGCAGTACTGGTAGAAATGGACTGAGAAACTGACAGGTGGATCGGTCCGTCTATCGTCTCCATCCATCCATCAGTTTGTAATTGTCATGGGGACGTTTTTGTTAACTCGGTAAAGGAGCAAGTAGACCTGGAACTAACTTATTACAACAAAGTTTATCTATTGGAGATTTTAACCTCTGTCCATCATGAAACATGCTGGATTTGATGTTAGCAGTCTTTTGGTAATCTCACAGTTAACGTAGGGCTCTATATTCTCTAGGAAATACACACAAACTGTAAAGTATACAGTATAATTCCTACCATACTAATTGCTAAAACATGAGGCTACAGTCAGTTTAAAATGTCAATTCAAGCTTTATAACTTTAATTTCGAAGATTAATAATATTGCCATTTCAGCAAAATAAAAATGTCATTTTCTACTAACATGTATTTGATTTGCAGGTTTTCCCACTCCTGGGCTATGGCATCTCAGCTACTAAAGAAATACACAAGGTGTGGAAATTAAGGGTGTTTATAGAATACATTCAACTGGTCAGACAGGTTATAGATATGCAATACACTTGAGATATTATGGTAAATATTACATCAAAGCGGCCCAAAGCACTATAATATTCCACAATCTGATACTGAGATGACGACTCTGATTCGAAATATTGTACTAAACACAAATCTTTATTTCTAAAACAAAATTGCCCCTTTTCTCTTCTGTTTGAAGTGTTTTGGATGCCCCCTGTTGCCCTATCCTCAAGCTTCCCGATGTCCAACTTGGCTCCTGCAGCCTTACTAAAAGTTTGATGTGAAACGAGGAAGTCAGGGAGCGCCAAGAATAACTAAGTAGAGTAAATCCAACTTCCAAGTCTCTACTGGCATTGAAAGGTATGACTTAAACATAATTTTTTTAAATAGCAGAATATTTGTATATCAAGTTGGAAGATTCTGATATGTAATCAGATATGGACAGACAGAAGGACGGACACACAGGTTTTAGACTGGTACAGTGTATAAAAGTCAGTACTTACATTTTCACAGTTATCCAAACCTTGAAAACACCAAATCCAAGTCTTTACAGTTTCTCAGACTGGGAAGGAAATAATATGAGGAATCCTCCAGGAGTTGACAACATAGACAACAAGACAAACCCCTGAACATCAAAGTTTAACTGTCTGTGGGGCAAAATCTAGAACCTATTGTTCTAAAAACTGAGGAGAACATAAAGGTTCAGGTCTTCCACACATGCTCCACTCTAAACTCAGTAGTTTGCCGGACAACTCGACCCGGATTGCGTCAGTAACTCAGAGGGATGGAGCTTAATGAAAGGCAAGCTGTGCTCGTCTCTTATGTTCTCCCCTGAAACTATGATCTCTGCTTCCCAGCATCTCCCCTTTTCTCCCTCGCCTACACAGGAACCAGCTTTGATGCCTCCAGCTGTCATTATGAAGTGATCATTAGTCAAACCTTCATTCTCCTCCAACCCTCCTACTGCCATGGCGATTAAGGCATCAGCTTTGTCAGTGTTGTCATTTTCACACAAGCAGCTTCTCATTTTAAATAGAAAATCCTTAAAATGTGGTAGACCTTATCAAACATAATTATACCATTAATTGCAAATGTGTCTTTATAATGGTAGATTAAATCTGGAGGCGGATTTGTTCTTCATGATCCCACAGGTAATATTTAGCAAACATAGGCAAAACTCCAATTTTCTAAAATAATATATTAGTTAGTGATAAAAAATACACTGTTTGCAAGACAAATTATGGCTGGAATGTATTATAATAATGTGAAAAACGGAGGTATATCTGCGCTTAGAAATCAGGAGGGAATGATCAATCAAACACAATTCCTGTTTTCCCCCATTAAACTGGCACTGAGTAGCTCTATTAATAAGCTGTACTGTAGTGAGGTGCATGCACCAGCACAGGTCAGCCATGAGGCACACAACTGGATGAACAGACAGACAGCCCAGCTGAGACCAACAACAAGCAGCCTGTGTGGGAGCAATTTAAGGTACAAATACAAAGTTTACCAGAAGGGATGAAGCTGTGTGTGCATTATTTACTATAAAGTACTGTGGTGAAAACCAGCAAAACTGAAAACATTATACACATTGTCTTGTGGTTGCCAGCGTGATCGGGTTACAAAGGGAAGAGGTTCAGACCTGGGCTATCCAAAGCATTCACACGACAAGGATAATATAACTCCTCACCCCATCTCTTCTGGCCGGTACACAGTGTGCAATTTTGTGCCGTCACAGACAAAAGACGAGGATTATAAGAAAATCGTGGAGAGATCTTTGATCATGGCTCAAAATCTGTGGTCGTACGCTGCACTGTGAGAATGGTTTAGGGACAGGCATTGTCAGAGTCTTGCAACCAAAGATACCCTGCAATAAATATCTGACAGTGTCAGATATTTAGAATGACTGTCTCACAGGGTGACATCTGCTATGACCTACGTCTACTAATCCGCTAACAAAATTGCATCATAAAACCAGTGTTGTGCGAAATCTGGTTCCCCTGGTCATACCGCACCGGTGTTGCACCATGGGGGTGCTACATGTAGTGTTTCCACAGAGTTCTTTAGGGGTAGGTATGAGTCCTGTGAGGTTAGGGTTGGTGGATAGCAGACAGGTGAGGGGAATTCGCTTGTCTGAGGCTTGCACATGGTGGTCACAGAACAGGAGCAGATTATTTCGGGGGGAACTGATTTTCACACAACACTGGCATCCCAAGGTGGTCTCATTTCCCCTTCCACAACAGCATCCACATTCTCCTCCTCATGTTTATTTTAAGGCACATAAATGCCACAACAACAAGAACTGTATTCTTTATTGTGTTTGTTGTGGTTGTCTCTGGTGGCACAGATGATGGCTTACACTGATAAGACGCATGCTCATGATGTTGCTTACAGTTGTACGTCGTAACCAGTCATCATACAGTGTGCACACATTAAACTTAACATTGTGCCAAAGTTTTTAGATCCACGTCGCACAATGATCATGGAATAGTCTTATAAGATTACTAAAATTGCACGGTGTAAGAAGGCCACAAAGCCAAGCTAAGCCACCATGTTGCTCTTTTGGTCATAGTCCGTATTTTAAACAACTGTATGTGAGTGTCGGAGCCATGGCAACAGCAGAGACCGGAGCAGTGTTTACATCATAACACATGGGGCCATGACCCCTTGCTCCGTTCTACTGTCATTTATGAACAAAGCACTAAGACACTTGAACTACTCCAGTCGTGGCAGAGACTGAGACCTAATCTGGAGAGAACAGCATCACTTTTCTAAGAGGGGACCATTACTCAAAGGGTCTGACACTCCTTTCTGCAGAATCTCCACCACAAAATACTGGTCTAAGTATCACTTTGATCCTTGGTTTATGTTTTCTAATGTTTATGTTCCTGTTAGGGTCTACCTTTCATTGTAAAACTTGCCCAGATTAGAGAGACCAGGGCGACCCATTGGAACCAGGCATGGGGGCTCACCCAGAAAACGCCTGGTGGTGAAGACTTGACCTGGCTTCATCTGAAAAAGCAACTGGCAACCTCCAGCACATGAAGCCAGCACATCCAGCTATGAAGATGGAGGTCGATGCTATGTGAACCAGGGGGACAGGTGAAGTCAGTGACCTGGGCATGCCGACCCCTGGCACTATGATCTGACTCCATGGAGATGGAATGTCATCTCATAACCTAAAAATATCAAGTCCAATCAGTCTGTTGTCTGAACAAACCTTTTGGACATTACTCACTTTTTTCTATACCAATGGCAATTACAATGACCAGTGTTTCAAAACAAAAGCAACAAGAACTCTAATAAACCTACCAGAAATAAATATGTATTTTTTCAGATTTTGCTCTATTATGTCCAAATTGTTGGTCATTACGCAAGGGAAAATTGCCATAATGACATTGGGGAAATCTTTGCTCCAGAATGTAATGGACATCATCACCATGGGAACTAATCATGTGAAGGCAGGAGCCAGATGCTGGGAAGAAAAAAGTTAAGCTACATTACAGTTATTGAAACATTTAGGTGAAACCGACACCTAGTCTTCTTTAGGCTCTGACATGATTTCTGGGTGCCAAACCCTTAATCAGGCTAGCGCTAACAGTGTCTGATTACCCAGGTTGCACCACAATCACAATAAAGAGCTACTTATCTGCGAAGCCTAGAGAAAGGGAGTTTTTAACCATCATCGTCAACAGATTCAAACTGTGGAAAATAATTACCTTCAAGCATTGAACCAGAGGACCAAATACAAGGACTTAACAGCCACCCAGCCACCTCCACATATCCATAGACATTTGAGGGACATACTGTTAAACTGCACTAAAGAGACAACAACTTTCTTTTTGTTATTTAAAAAGTTTTAGTAGAAATTTTCAATAACAAAATGTGTGCAGAGTGGTCTTTTTCCCTCACAACAGTCCATGTGTAAATTAAACCCAAGTTTAGGCTGGCATGTCTTCAACTACCAAAGTAATCTCATAATGAATGAGGCAGCGATCATGAATAATGAGTAAGCTCCTCCAGTACTGGATTGATAGGGAAGTCAGGTTTCCAGAAACCCATCCCAGTTTGCATCATCTCCATCCCTTCCACCTCCTACACGCCCGAGGCACTCAGATATATCAGTTACTGTGAGCATGTTACACTACCTTTAGGAGAAAGCCAAGAGTCTGAGATGTGCAACAGTCACCAGCAGCAAGTTTAGATTAAGGTCAACAGCCAGCGAGCTTTCTGGGAAACCAATAAGGCAAAGAAAAAAGAAAAATACACGCTGGATAAAGTATGAAGGGCACGAATCCAGGTCACCAATGAACTCCCACACATTTTGGAAGACAAAATTACATCCACTTAAAGAAGGTCTGAAGTAAAAATGAAATCTTAAGAGTTAAACTTGAAAGAGAAAAACAAAAACCCCAATCTTAATCTTCTAACTGAACGTAAACAGTTGAGATTCAACCGACCAGATGCAGCTCATGACATTGCAGAATCCAAAAAATTAATTGAGAAAAGACAATTTAAAAAATGGTATTTGTATGGATGCATTTACATTTAAGGTAAGACAAATGCATGAAGCACTAAGTGTTGGTTGTGGGTTTTTCCAACCAACTATCTGCAGGAAGCCAAGATCTTTCAAAAGGTCTAAAGTCAAAAATCAACAAGATTTTCCACATACCAGAAATGGAGATGGTCAGGTATTCTAACAGCCACACCTTCATGTGTGCCCAATACTCAATTTTCATCCATTGGACTGGCAGTAAAAGGAACAGGGGTATTCACTTTTTTGAAGAGACTAAATTCACTGCACAACTTTCATTTCAAATCATATGGATACATTAATTTGTTTAAAAGAGTGTAAAAATGAAATGGCTAACAAACTTAAATTAGTTTAGGTCAGTGAATATTTGTTGTTGCAATGACACTGACTGGTTGCTGTTCCTTCTGCCCATTTACCAACGCAAACATTTGTAGCTCTGGTCATTGGAGGTGTCCCCAAATGAATGTTTAATATTTTCTCCCAAAAACAAGAATGCTTTGAACAATTTTTGGAGAACCAGTAGATGAACTTAATTATAGGTCGCTCAGAGGTATTGTGGTTGGTCATGATGGCCAATATTACACAAGAGTCAAATGGCCAAAATGGGGATCAGAGCCACAATCAATCAAAAGGCATCCTAAAATAAAAACCACATCTTGGTTTCTGATTTATCCTAAAAATATTTATCAGCAAATTTGAACTGCCTTCTTGTTTTTTGCACCCACCGTTAACATTACGATACAGTTTCTGCAGGCACAAACAGCTAGTTTCTTCAGTCAATCTTTAATCTTTTCTCCCCCCATTGTTGATTTCATAACATCATCAATTAAATAATTTCACTTGAAAATATGATTCAACGCGAATCTTGTGCACAGTAAGCAGCGTAGTTATGCCGTTTTATGCAACTACATACCTTTAGAACAGTGTTTTTGTTTGCTGGGCTTTGACTGCACACATCGCCTATCCCAACTTGTATGTCTTTTGAGGGTCTCTTAACCCATTTTAAACTATATTTCCTCAACAAGAGCATGATTCATCTTTGCTTGAACCATGTAGCCCCAAGATAAAGGCTTTGTTAGTATCTGTGCTCAGCATCTGCACTCTGTATTCTCCACAGAGCACAGGAGGAAGAAGAAGACAAACCAGGACCAGGCAGTGAACTCAAGGTTATCCGAGCCCAGTGTTGCAATGCGAGCTATAGCCCTCTTGTTACCATCCTGGCCTCTCCTTTTCTCTCTGGACAGATAAAGGCTAAACAGCAAGGCCAGTAGTGAACCCATTGCACATTTTTCTTTATAATAACTGCATTGAGGCAGTTTCTTTTTGTAAAGCTTGAGTAAAGTCAGAAGACTGCTCCGCTGTGGGGCCATCACCAGACAATGCAGTTCAGTAAAAACAAATCACTATGTATAGCCACATCTTATACTATTAAATAACCATATTCATGCCAAAGCAACGTTTGTCTTGCAAAAACCTATCTAGTTGCTATAAGAATGTGACTTTATCTGGTGAAAGAAGGCAAAGCCATAATTATGATCCGGGTACATAAAGCTCTGTGTTTAAGTACAGATATGGAGGCGATGGTGGCTTAATAGGGAACAGCAGCTTTCTTGCAATTGGCAAGTTACAGGTTTAATTCCAACTTATAAGAGAAATATTGTGAATGCAGGATAGTGTTGATAGGAGGTACCATTTGTAAATCCAATAGAAAATGAAGGAATTAAAATATAATCCCTATTATGCATCAAAGCAACCTTCATCTGATTCTTGTTAAACCAAAGTGCATGAAACATGCTGTTGGTTGATGTGTTTACAGGTCTGAAATGCTGACAGATCCTTAGTTTATAGGTATTTAATATTTGACGTGCTGATCCACAATCAGTGCCAATCAAGGGAAACTGGACGGATCTAGCCTCTTGCCAGCTGATTGTTGCACCTCTAGTTTTATTCTTGACACACTGCTATATCTGTTTTTGAGACTCTTATTTTGTAATAAAGGACATGGCTATTGAGCTGCCCTGTTGTGTGGACAGAGACTATTAGTACATACTTCTCATTGACAACATTTCTAACAGCTTTAAAGCAGCCACCTGAAGCTGGAATCGAACCCACAACCTTTCAACTGCAGGATGACTACTCTTCCCACTAAACTGCGCAAAAATTGGCTCACAAATCTCCTTATGTTCCCCTTTAAGGGCTATGTTTTTACATAAGAAAATAGTAAAATATTAAAATTAACTAAAGAAAACCTTGGTATTCAATCTAATTCTATGTGGTACCACTTTGCATGGCACTGAGTTGTATGAAAGGTGTTATACAAATAATGCTTAATTGATTGATTCAGTCGGACTTATATGTTGCTCTGTCAGTATTAGCAACTGTTGCATCTAAAATGTATCCCTCTGTCTTACCGTTCTACTATTTCTAACCCAAATACACACCCAATCAATACAGCCACCATCAGACAGCAGACAGGTCATCCCTCATTGGTATTAGAAGTGTGTTCTGTGAAGAGCGTTAAGCTTTACTCATTGCCCTCTGTCTTCACTATGCAACCTGTGAAGAATTACCAGCAGATCCCCCTGCCCGGTGTTTACAAGCAAGTATGGAAAAACTCTCATAGACACATTAAGAAACAAAAGACGAGCTCCAGATGAGCAGTCAAACTGACAGGAAAACCAATAAATGCAAACACACACAGAAAAAAAACACATCCATCTAGCATTTAGAAGCAGCTCATAAAAAGTAACACAGGCGCCTCCAGCCAATTTAGCAGACAGAACGTTCCAAATTGACACAAAAGCATCATGACGATGCATTCACACGCTGCTATAAACAGTTGGCAAAATTAGACTCAAACATACACACAATATTAGGAAGGTTAATGTGTCTAGACTAGACACAAACAATGATATGCACCGAGCATTATCATAGGAATAAATTGCACAAACAAACAAGCACTGTGAGCGTCACAGATATTTTAATTTTAGGAAATATCAAGAAAGCACATTTATTCAGTAGCCAGTGCACTGAACGAACAGACCAACAGGAGTTGTTTGACACATATTTTATAAAAGGCATGATCGAGGGTTGAAGAGTGAAGAGTCACCAAGAAATCAGCTGATGACAATAATCAGACTGACCACCCTGACTCATGACCGGCTGTTTGGAAACTAACATATGGTCACTGAGCGCAACATACAGTATTATAGCACAGTAAGGTCATTTTCAGCATCTGTGAAGTGTTAGAAACATAAATAAGCATAAGGAGGTAGATGTAAGAAGCTTTTAAAACTGTTTATCTACGACATGTCGAGACATGCCCGTGGTTCATTCATGCTGTGGGGTGAGTGCAGTTTCAGCAGATAACAGGAAGGCCAAGTGCAATACAGTAAAATTGCATTTTATTTTTTTGTTGTTGGCACCTTTTTTGGCATCTCAGTGTTAACTTGATCTACATTACAAAACCTTTTTTTTACATTATATAGGGGTTGTTTGGTCACACAGTGTGACATCACCTTGGCTCCTTATATGAATAATTATTAGGCGCTCATGGAAGGAAGGCTGGAAAAAATATATATAATTCTGTTATTACATTTTATAAAATTCACCGTTCTTAAAGAAAAATCATAAGAGTTAAAATTGGTATCAGTGGAGCAGATAAAGGTGACCAGATCTCAGCTGCAAAACGCTGATTAGTTCACCCCTAACTTAAGAACTGTGGACATTTTTCCAGCAAGGTCATCAAAATGGTCATAAAATCAGAGAGATAATCAAAGACTCAGAAGTGGGTATAGAATAAAATGAGAAAAACAAGTTTAAAGTCTGTCTCAGCAGCAATTGTGTAAGAAGATAAAAGAGCACCATAAAAAGCCACAACTTCTTGTCACATTTTTATACTTTTTGACAAAGTAAAAAACAAAACTCTCCTGCCCACTTCAAGTTGTGTTATCTGTATCATCACAGGCGCCAGCTGCAGGGGAGGATATCAGAAAACAGCATCTGAACTTCAAACCTCAGACATGAGAGGCTGTATTGGATTGACCCTTCAGTGGGAAAAAGAGCACTGCCAGGAGCAATTTCTCTTCAAACAGGAAACCTCTCGTGACAAAGACCTCACCACATCACCGTAAACACAGCGGGGCACAGGACTAAAATATTGTTCCTGTACAATATAGTCACTGTTTTAGACAAGAATTGTTCAGAAAAATAACCAATGGTGCGTTTCATTTAGCAACCTTTAAAACAGAGAAATAAACTAAACTAATGTCCGCTAGCTTCGACTAGAGAAAATAGTAAGCAGAGGCTCTACTCAACCTGTCAGAGTTGATCTGGAGATCAGATGCCAGCAGTACCTTTTCAATTCACACATTGATATTTCATGTAATAAAATATCACATTAAAGTTGCACAATCAAATATAAAAGGTGCAGTGTGTATTTGCATTCAGCCCTGTGTGTTGTGTATTTGTGGTCCATTTACTATGGAATAGGACCACACACACCTGGGCATACCTATTCATTAAACCAGGAAAAATACAGCATTACTAATGAGCCGGTAAAACAAAACAAAAAAAATCTAAAATATTTTTATCAATTCAAAAGAAAACCATGGAGATAGGGACTTCAGGGTTATGTTTAGTGTTGGTTTGCTGCAATACATAGAATTTTGCACACAGGCCAAATAGTTTGTTTTCTGTGGATTTGTATCATTTTACCTGCTTTATGTTGCTCCATTACATAAAATACATTGAAAGTTGTGGTTGTAACATGATAAAATGTGCATAACTGTATAAAAGGTACTGCAAGACTCAGAGTAAGACACAAAAATCCATGCTATAGAGGATGATGACACAAGGATGCATAGAAATAGAAATGTTAGCAACCATACAAATGTACAAAAAACATTTTGAAAAGAGAAAAAGTCACAAAACGCAACACATCTAACCGCAAAGAATTCTTCTTTTATTTCCCGACCCTGTGATTTTCACTAGTTTTCTGTTCGCAAACAATGTCTAAAGGGATGTAAATCCTGGTGCAGGCATTTTCACATAACCTTGTGAGTGGTAACAAGACAGAGTGTGTGTGTAGTCATGCCTGCATGCATCCGTGTGTGATGTACAACTGGGCGGGCACGGTGCCAATGGGCACGGACAGCGGAGTAGGAGAGGAGTTTGTGTTCGACTTACCAAAGATATTTGTGGAATGTCCTTTCTTAGCGAGGGGCTTCAGCTCATTGTGACCCCAGCCGTATTGTCTGTAGCTGTCCCATGCATGTTTCATCATCTGAGAAAAACAAAAAGGACAAAAGCACAGGTATGTTAAAGGAAGTCTTGTTTCCGTGTCTGGATGTGAGAGGCATCGTGGCCAAAGTACCTGTGCTCCACATCGGATCCAAACCAACAGCTCGACTGGATGTTGATTACAGATTTATATTCAACATTTGTTGATCTGCAGCAACACATTGAAACCACCAGTCTGAACCAGATGCTTTAAAATGAAGACTGACCTTAGAGTGAAATGCCTTCTTTAGGCAGCTTTATATTCACATTATTAGCATTTTATAGCAAAGTAATTTCCCTGTTTTGGCAGAAATAAGCCACAGCTGCAGATTAGGTCCATGGAGAACGACAGAATCATTCGTAAATCATTAAAATTATTCAAATGTTCGATACTGTACATTACAAATTCTTAGAAATCTTCGAAAGGCAATTTTAATCTTACAGGAAAGCTGTTGGGGTTTGAAAACTTTTGTATTGTTTATCACTCATGTCTGCTCTAAAGTGCCTTTCCCTCCTTACATGCCACAGGAAGGGAGATGGGGACAAGAGTGAGTTATGCTTTTATTAGCAGCATCTGGGGGCTATTCGTACCAGGTCCCCACTTCCCCTGTTTGTTTATAATCAAGACAAATTAACCCTAACCTTTCTGACTCCACACACACACACACACACACACACACACACCCTGAATGTTTGTTGAACTATCTGTGAACCAGCATGTATAAATAAAGAGAGAGGGGTGCTATTACTTTGTAGTCTGTACTGCACAGCTACCCTTGCCGCAAGTAAAAACTGACTGTGTCGTTCCTTACCTCTGAGTTGATTAAATAATACCTAACAAAAGCTTTGGGGGAAAAGTCAAACAATTGTAAAATACATAAAAATGCAAACAGGAGATTTCAATAAAATGATGAAAATCAGAAAAGTTGTGCTGTCTATTCAACAAAAAGTCAGAACAGAAAATTTCTCTTTGAGTCTTCTGCTTCTCTCCCTCCATGCATCTTCTGACATCAGGTGACCTTACGGAACAAAAAACACTTTATTCTCCATCACCTCTCTAAAGAGGCTACAAATAACCGAAATTTGAAGGAGGGTAAAGAGCAAGGCATTAAGAGATAAGCCTCGACACGGAGACGCTGATGAGAAGAGACGCTCCAGGGGCAACAAGAAAAGAGGACTGAGCAAAGGAAAGACAGGGTGCCAGGCTCTACTGGAGCCGAGCTGCTTTCTTCCTCAGGCTCTGCTGGAGCTGGACACATCTACCCACTGACTTATTTAGAACAGCACCAGGCAAGGAAAACATGACATTGTAATGTTATTATTGAATACTATAGTCACAGTATTGATAAAGATTAATCCACATTTTCTCACTAATCATTTCTCCTCATCCTCACAGGACCTTTGGCTAGCCAATGACCTACCAAATATATACTTCTGATTGCAGTATTGCACACACATACTGAAATGCCAATTGTGGATGAACACGCCTTGGATGTAAAGGTGCTTTTTAATGGTCAGTATGACTAAAATCAACCGATTCGGATGTTAATGGCGATATATTGTGCATCCGTATAAAATAGCAGTATTTAGTCAGATTTCACACCAATTTAGCCTTTAAAATGTAATCAATAAAATAAAAATACATCTTCCTCCTGCCTTAATAGTTAAGCAGAATTCTGATCTGCTTTTCTCGGCCCATTCAGTGAACTTATAACAAAGTGTATCATATTCGCTCCTTTGGAACTCCTTCAGATTTTGAGGTGTTTCCCCTAAAAGCTCCTGATAGGAGAGACAGGCTGAGCTGGCAGTCATGACTAGGCCAGTAGCAGCTAAACAAGACAGCAGTATAACAGATTTTGTCAAGAATATAACACAGCAGTGTAGCTAGGTGACACTAGGCTACACTAATCAGACCTTTATTTTTTTCCCTTTCTTGCTTTTAGCCAAGCCATCCTCCCTTCCAGCCTCTTCATGCAGCCATGTGGGGTGGGAGTATCCAGACCCCCCCACCATTCAACCTTGGAGTGGGTTCGAAGCCAAGCTGCTACAGATAAGTGTTCAGGGCCTCATGGCTTCCCATGATTATAATTCCAAATAATATACACCATGACACAGACACTTAAAGGTTGACAAGCTTTCTCTGATGTGGGTTGATTGGCTGTGTCATTGCAGTTTGATTGGCCCATATGCCAAGGACAAGCAGTACAGAGCTGGGCCTTTGGCACTGTTGACAAACTGCTGATATATAAAAAGGGAATGCTAATTGGACATTAAGATACCATATTCCAAGATTGATTCTGACAGCTCCTGCTTGCCATCACTGCGTCTTGGGAGCCACATGGAACGGCTGGGGAGAAAAAGTGGTTTGAGGTGTCCAAAGTGGCTGGCTCATTCAATAATCAGAGCCAAATCTCATCAGTAACTGGCAGCAGAGGCGACACAAAGACAGAACAACCTACAAGTCTTAACAGTTTTCCACCTTTTCATTGATTTGGGCCTCTACACACTCCCCATGAATGTTACCTCATGTGTGGATCATTAAATTATTTTTTAGTGGTGTTTTTGCATTTTAATACTGAGTTGGAGACGGACCACTGGCTAAGTACAAAGTCTCCAAATGTCAGCTTGTTATGCAACCTGGGATACTAAACAAAGAGCAGGAAACGTTTTTTGCTTCCATTTGTGTATCAGAATCAAAAACTAATATATATATATATATATATATATATACACACACACTACATTAGAACTGTAATGACTAATGTGTTTTTCCAATCGCAATATGAGGAACTGTTTCCATTTTAAAATGCAGTGTAAATGCTGAGGAATGGTTTACTTTATCAATCACGGTTATACTGCGAGAGTCTATTGAAGCCCCTACTTTTACACAAAAAATTCTCATGAGCATTTGGTTCAAAGACAGATTTTGTTTTTTTAAGGACTTTTTCTCAGTTTCTGCATAAATCTAATAACACTGTAGAGCTGAGCTGACTCTGCCAGAAAAGTCATAGTCCATCGGTGACCTGATGTTATTAAGGTCAGTGTGTGGAAAATTAAAGGCCTCTAGTTCTCTCCTTTACCAACAAAGCTGATGTTCATCAAACTGAAAAGTAAGAAGCCATAGACATAGTGCTGCGTTGGATGAAAAAAGTAGCTCCACTTTCCCTTCTGAATGCATTTATGCAACTCTTATTGTTGCAAGGTTAACCATGACACTAGTTCTCAGCAAGCATATATTACACTCCTTGATATCTGTTATGTAGGGATGATCATTCGGTTTCTTATTAAAACTGGTGATCGGCTGGTAAAACTATGAAAAATCTCAGTTTCTCCCAATGTTGAACTTACAGGGGTTGGACAATGAAACTCAAACACCTGTCATTTTAGTGTGGGAGGTTTCATGGCTAAATTGGACCAGCCTGGTAGCCAGTCTTCATTGATTGCACATTGCACCAGTAAGAGCAGAGTGTGAAGGTTCAATT
>JAHUTJ010033937.1:0-21958 GCA_036250325.1 Characodon lateralis
AATATGATACAAAGTTTCCTCCTGCAAACAATAAGGACAGGCAACACTAATGTCAGGATTAAGGTGTGCCAGATACCTGTTTGTAGCTATGGCCCCATGCACAATCCTCCACTGGAGGTCACCCACCTGTTTCTCAATAGGGGGTTTGTATAGGGACCGCCAACAGCCTCTGGGGGACGAGCTGGTGTCAAAAAACTCAGTCCACTTTGACACCCTCACCTCTGCCAAAAACCGTAAATTTAGAACCTTCACGCAGATCCCTGGCATTGCATCAGTCTTCCTCACAAAGGTGAGAATCTGCCAAGCATTTAATACTGATTGATAAAAGGGAGTAAGACCAGTTATGTCCAAGGATCTTTGTCGTAGCAAAAAGAGATGTTTATCATATCCAATACATCCTGCTTTCCTCAGAAGAAGACGTGCAGTATCCAGCCATGGTAATCCAACACCATATAACAATTTCTGCGCTGTCTGAAGCCTGAAAGCCGTGATCTATGAGTCCTTGTCCTCCCTCTTCTACTGGTAGGTACAGGGCTGCAGCTCTCACCCAATGTCGTCCAGACCAGAAAAAATCCACTAGAGTCCTTTGGAGACGTTGTATGAGAGATAATGGTGGTGTTAACACTGTCAGTTTATGCCAGAGGGCCGAAGCAACCAAGTTATTAACTACCAAAATCCTTCCCCTGTAAGACAGCTGAGGCAGCAGCCATTTCCATTTGGATAGTCTGGCACACACTCTCTCCATTAAACCCTCCCAATTTTTTCCTAAAAAGGTATCCGTCCCCAAAAAAACACCCAAGAATTTTAAACCTTGGTTAACCCACTGAATATTACCTGGTAATTTAGGGAGATTATTAGTCCATGGACCAATTTTTAAGGCAGAGCTTTTTTCCCAGTTCACTTTAGGTGAAGAAGCTTTTTCACAAAGTTCCAAACAATGTTGAAGACCCATTACATCATTCAGATTTTTAATAAAAATGTTTATATCATCAGCATAAGCAGAAACCACTAAACTTGGATAGAACAGCTTTCCGGCAGGATGGTGGCAAGATACCTGTCAAGGTGCACTCCTGAGCACCTCCCACAAGTCCTCTCCCAACAGCCTCCAAAAATGTTTATAAAAATCTGCAGGCAAACCATCTAGACCTGGTTTCTTGCCAGGAGCCATTTTTCCAACAGCAGCAGTCAGTTCTTCCAGTGAAACTTCAGCATCCAGAATTGCCTGATCTGCAGCAGAAAGTTGAGGAAGACCATCCAGTAGAGCATCCACACAGCTGCTGTTACAGGCCTGCTGTCTAAAAAGGTCACTATAGAAAGTCACTGCATGCTCCTTCATGGTGGTGGGATCAGTGGTCAGAGTTCCATCTGGAAGCCGAAGAGACATCATCTGCTTTTTCTGGCTGACATTTCTCTCCAAATTAAAAAAGAAGGATGTAGGGGCATCCATATCCTTAATGGCAAACCTTGACCGAACTAAAGCCCCTTTAGCTCTTTCATGCAAGAAACAACTTAACTGATCTTTCTTATGTTTAAACTGTTCATTATTAGTAATTTCTGTAACTACATAATTTTCTAACTGTGTTATTTAAATTTCTAAATTCTGAATCACATTTTTAATTTTAATTGTAGAATGGCTTGTGTATTGTTGACAAAAAACTCTTATCTGAGCCTTTCCAACCTCCCACCAGTCAGTTAAGGATGTAAAACCTGATTTTCTTGCCTTCCATAGCTGCCAAAAATTACTAAAACTTTGGCAAAAAAAACTGTCTTGAAGTAGTTTTATATTGAAATGCCAATAAGATCTGCATCTAGTAGTGGTTGAAAAAAAGGAAATCCATACAAACTAAATGATGGTCAGAAAATCCAACTGGATAAATTAGGCAGTTGGATAGTCTATTTCTATGAATTTCTGAAATATAAAATCTGTCCAACCTGGCCCCACTCACTGTCCCGTCCTTCATTTTCATTTTTACCCATGTATATTGTTTAGCTTGCAGATGTGTAATCCTCCAAGCATCAACCAAATTAAGCTCTGATATCACCTGAGCTAATTTAGAGGATGATGGAAATGAGGTTCTTCTCCTGTTCTATCTATTGTAAAATGAATAGTGCAGTTCCAATCCCCACCCATCATAATACACTCATTTTGATTAGACTGCTGCAAAAAACTGTATGTTTTCTCAAAAGTCTTCATCCTGTTATCCCCCTGATTTGGTGCATAAACATTAATAAAACAAAAAGAGAAACTTTCTATCTCTACTTTAATCCCCAGGACCCTGCCTGGGATTAACTCAATACAGGAAAGGATGTTAGCATCCAGTCTTGGTGAAAATAAAATTGCTACACCAGCGGATGACCTGGTCCCATGAGACAAAAAATATTTCCCTTTCCAACTCATACCCCACTCTACCTCATTTTCATGATGTGTATGTGTCTTGTGTTTTAAGCCTTGCCTTAAAAGTAGACAGTTTGTCCATCTAGAGCCCGCTGATGGCCATTGTTATACTAAAAACTACAACGATTGGGATACCTCTCTTTGTCAAATTGACCATAACCATTGGAAAAGAGAGGGGTCATACAGGTAGCAGAAATGGAGGGTGTATTTGCACCTGAACCATAACTGAGCCGGTTTAGGCTAAACCTGACTCCCCCTTACTCCATCCAACAGGGAGGGAAGAAGACTGAGGTAAAAAATAAGGAAGATAGCTCAGGATAACCTAAGCCACTCTAACTATACCAGTACCAGTACCAGTACATATACAGTATACCAGTACATATCCAGAGGATAATATTGCAGCCATGTAGAGAAGCTTGCCTGCGCCTTCAAACTGAATCAGTGTGGTAGGAGTGTTTCCAGAAATACACAAACAAAAGGTTTAGGACTGACAAAGGAACCACTCAGGCGGTAAAAGCACCGAGTTAGCTGTTATTCTACAGTTTGGATCTGCAGTTAGGGAACGGGTGTTGGATCATGTACTGATTCTATAAGTCGCATCACACACATTAAGCATTCAAGACTTTCTTTGGTAGCTTAATTTTACCAAACAGAGACAGAATATCAGCCATACAGATTACAGGGTAATGAAAAATAGAATCGCATTGAGTGAAATTGTGTAACTATTTGACTCCCAAGCAAAACATGTCTTAGATCTCAGTAGAGAAACCTTTATCGAAAAGAGTTGCTCGCCTTTGGTCACCAAGTTTAAACATATCTCAAGAGGGATTATGTCTCTCTTAATTTGATAGAAAATTATTTTAGATGTATTAATTGTTGCTTGGCAACTCTAAACTTCCAGCTCCCTCCACAAATGTTCTCAAGGACTGATGTTTGAAGACTGGCCAGGCCATTCCACCTCGATGTGCTTCTGCTTTGCCATTCCTGTGTTGCATTGGTGCTATATTCTGGATAATTGCCATACGGGGAGACCCAGATTCAATATTCTAGCAGAGAAAAGAAGGTTCTTGTCCACAACACCATGTATAATCCCTTCTATTGGCCCCTTAATGTGGTGATATGATCCTGTGCTTTGAGAGGAAAACAACAGCCGATAAACATATCCCCACCCCGTACTTGACTATGGGGATTGCGTTCTAAAGGGTCATACTAAAGATCTCTATTCCTCCTGTTGGGCCATCCGCCATGGTCAGGTAAATGACTGTTATTACGGAGCTCAACAGGCGTTGCAGCTCTGATGTCACCGGAGTTTGTAAAAACCCACTGAAGCCAACATTGAGGTGCCATGTCTAGCCATAGTGTCACGAGACTAAGTTCGGAGCCACATCTCTGGAGAAATAGAAGCTTGCGGGCGGGTTTACAATTTCCTCCACACTGGCCATTCCCGGAAGAGATTGAAAACTGGGAATCTGTCTGATACAGGAAGATCAGAAGATCCATATACCGATCGAAGACCGTCAGACGCGACCCAGGCGCAGGTGAAGAGGTTTGGTTTCCAAGGAAATTAGTTTTCTCATTGTTTTTGCAGTCAACTGCAATGGTTCCTCATATTTTCCCCATTTTGCATGGAGAAGAAGTTCAACCTGAGTTGATCACGGACGCAAGACTTCTCAGTTCTTCCCCCTGATATTTTCTTCAATCCTATGACCCATCTTCAAGTCGGTGAAAAGAAGAAATAAACGTCAAAGTAATTTCATTCTTATTGTATTAAATTGGATAGGTGTATTTAGAGGTCTGGGCAGGGTGAGGCATAGTAAAGGTGAATTAGAATCACCATTAGTTAATCCAGGTATTAACTTGTTGCATGCAATATGGATCGAAGTGTTTATGCTGATCTGTTTTGATTTACTGTCTGAATACTGTTGAATACCGCTTCGTCCTGCTAATCAGCCAGGAGTTAAAGTTGAACTTTTAGAAATTTTTCATTCGAAGCAGATTGCAGTCTGGGCCTTGTGGCCTGGCCACTCCATTTTTCCATCATTTTATTACCCTTGGAGTTTTTCCACCAAGCCCACGCCTCAGAGTTTTGTGACCCTTTGTTCGAGATTTGGGGCTCTCAGCTGTTAGTGGCTAAGTGGCCGGCTGCTAGATGCTCTGCGTCTGGGGCGTGACCCTACCATTCTACCAGCTGGTAGCCACAGTTGAGATGCACCAACAGAGAAAGGCTTCACTGTGTTATGATTCTGTTCCACTTTCCAAGTTAATCCAAATTGTTGTGTAATTCTCATTTGTCCATAAACTGCTGGTTTGATCTTCATAGACACTCAGTGTGCATATTTAATTTTTTTTAAATTATTTTTAGTTAGTAATGTACCCATTTTGAGGCTGCACGGTGACGCAGTTGCCTTGCAGCAAGAAGGTCCTGAGTTCAATTCCCGGCTGGGGGTCTTTCTGCATGGAGTTTGCATGTTCTCCCCGTGCATGCGTGGGTTCTCACCGGGTGCTCTACCTTCCTCCCACAGTCCAAAGACATGCCTGTTAGGTTAATTGGTCTCTCCAAATTGCCCTTAGGTGTATGAATGAGTGTGTGCATGGTTGTTTGTGTGTTGCCCTGCGATGGACTGGCGAACTGTCCAGGGTGTAGCCCGTCTCCCACCCATAGACTGCTGGAGATAGGCACCAGCTTCTCCATGACCCACTATGGAATAAGTGGTAGAAAATGACTAACTGACTGAATGTACCCCTTTGTAGAATAGTGCATGCTTAATTGGTGGAAGTTGTTGACCAGAATAGTTGGTTGTAAGAGGAACAATTGGTTTAATATATTTTTAACATAGATAAAGAGAAAATGTTTGTGATTATTTTGTATAAGAGTGATTATCTGTCAAGATATGGTTGGTGCTCCTCACCATTTGGTAAAACGATTGATAACACATTGACATTTGGCATGGTTTTGTTTAATAATAATCAATTCTTAATGATAATTAACTAATTGTAATTACTAAGAGCTGTGAGCCGAATAATCACACCACCAGAGTGTATGTCTGAGCTTTATGTGTAAGAAATGTTTTTTTGGTTAGAATTTATTTAATCTGAATTATGATTTTTAATTCCAATTTTTGATAAATATTTATACTCAATAATCATAATCCCTTACACTCTTAACACAGTGGTTCAAGTTTAAGCCAAATAACCTTATTTACATCTCATCTGACCACTGTGCTTTTTCCCAAGTTTTAAAGCAGTCTGAATATTACAGCTGTTCACTTACCCACCCTAAACCTGTAAATGTGCCTTCTATAGCAGGAGGGTGGGAGATGTCAATTCACTACAGCAGGGGTGGGCAAAATAAGGTATGCATAAACAACTATGACTTTTGTCTATTGCTAATTTTATTGAAGGAACACAGTTGTTCCACGTTTTTACATTTAAGCCCAAGATTATTAATACCCCTAGCAGATTTAGGTTTCAATTAATCTTCTAAGTTCTGCCAACATGTTTCTTCTGACTGGAAGAAATATTGACATTTTGAAATGGTCAAGTCACAGTGCAGACTTGAATCTGACTGAGCATCTGTGGAGGGAACTAATGGTCTAAAGAGCAGTCTCAAAAACTCAGAGCTAATCACCAAAGATAAATTGTGAAAAATGCTAGTGATAGCATTAGAGAAATGGTGTGATTTCTGTAATGCCAGTAAAGATTTTTTTCATTTATTATTGAGAAGGATATAAAAACAAATGTTTTAAAATAAAAAAAAAACAACTATTTCCTTTATAAAAATCTAACAGAAAACAGATACAAACAAACACTGATACTTATATTACAACTTTTTTGATATTTTGAAAGATGCGTGTCCCTAATTCTATCAAATGGTAAATGGCCTGCACTGTATAGCACTTTATCAAGTCCGAGGACTCCAAAGCACTTTACACTACAATCAGTCATCCACTCATTCATACACATATTCACACACTGACAGTTGTAAGCTACATTGTAGCCACAGTTGCCCTGGGGCAGACTGACAAAACCAGAAACAAAGTTCTTGGTTGAATGAAAATTATTTCTTATCCAAATCTGACAGGAGATTTAAATCATTTGCACATTTTTTTATCATTTTTGATAAAAAAGTAAGAAAATGCATATTTTTTTTATTTTATCCTGAAAA
Source organism: Characodon lateralis (assembly GCA_036250325.1). Lineage (NCBI taxonomy): Eukaryota > Metazoa > Chordata > Actinopteri > Cyprinodontiformes > Goodeidae > Characodon > Characodon lateralis. The sequence continues at coordinate 6,561 of JAHUTJ010033937.1, forward strand.
AGTAGACATTTTTCTTATTTAAATGAGAAATAGACCCAGAATATTAGATTGCCCAAACTGAGCTTGACTGTGGGGATTTTGTTCTTCAGCTCAAATTGATCCCAAGGAAGGCCATTTCGATCTGATCTCTTCACAGAACTCTCTCCCAAGCTTACTTTGAATAATTTTGATCAGAGGTCTGCAACTCCAGTCCCCGAGTACCACTGTTCTACAACTTTTACACGTATCCCTGCTCTAACACACATGAATCAAATGAATGGTTGACAACCAGGTCTTTGTAAAAGCTACAGACATTCCAAGTAGGTAATTCAGTCTTTTGATTCAGGTGTATTATTGCAGGGATGCATCTAAATGTTGCAGGACAAGGGCTCTCAAGGACCTCTGATTTAGATGTCCTTTGGCAAACTTAAGATGGGCCCTGGCAACTTGTTGGCACTGTAAGATTTCAATTCATGATGATGCAATATGTTACCAATAGTGTGTTTTTCACTGTGGACCTGTCTCTGCTTGTCCATGAGGCAAGATCCTGCTCGGATCTTGCATGTAAGAGAGCGACTGATGGTGGTGCTGATTATTTTTATACTGTATCTTTGTACCAAATCGCCAAAATCAGGATGGGATCAAAAAATTATTTTCTCCACTTGCATTTACCTTTTGGGACTGCAGATTATGGGCTTTTGTTTTTATTGCTTTTAGTTTTGTTTATATTTACAAACAGCCTTAACTGTGGACTAAAGTTTGCAAAGATGAGTTGATTTTGATTGGGTTTTTGGTTTTTATTTGTTTGTTTTTCATGTATCCTGTCTTGGTATTTCAGGCATACCATATAGCCATATAGAAAAGCTGGTTGCCTACATGTGCCAAGGCAGCTTTTGCTCTACAAAAAATTATGTCTCAAGATGAAATCCTAGTTGCTTGAATAACTTTATTAAATCAAGACTGGATGCAGATTTAAAGCAGGCCACATTCATGTAATAGTAACCTGTGTTTGCATGACCTTCAATCATGTGGATTAACTGTGTGTCAGTGTATAGATGTGTTTGTGTATGTGTTCAGGGAAGAGTTTCCAAGAAAACAATCAACTACCTCCTTTTGCGCAGCAGAAGCATGGTGGTCCTGTAAGCCAGAGGTCAATTAATCAAAATGATCCTCTGCTATGTGGTGTTTTGGGGAGTGGTGGCCTAGTGGTTAGGGAGCAGGGCATTTGTGTCCTAGAGAGTGTCATAAGTAATTCCTGGACACTGCACAGTGGCTGCCCACTGCTCCCTAAGGAATGTGTTAAATGCAGAGGAGAAATTTATTTGGAATGTACAATTGCAATGACAAATCAAGGTTATTATTACTAATTATTGCAGTTGAATATGAATGTGGAGTTTGTTTCTAATGGCAGGGGGGGGGGCAAAACTTTCATTGCTGGTACTTATCAAAATGCTTCCAGGAAAAAAGGATTAGAAGTGTTAGAAAGTGTTAACTATTGGATTAAACTAAGGACTTCTAAGGACAACATGTGTTGTGAATTGGCGCTATACACAGTGCCTTGCGAAAATATTCGGCCCCCTTGAACTTTTCAACCTCTTGCCACATTTCAGGCTTCAAACATAAATATATAAAATAAAAATTTTTTGTGAAGAATCAACAAAATAGGTAGTAAATGTCTACCCTACGGCATGGAATTCACGACCATTTGGAGCATGAGGAAGACAGCAAAGAGGATCCCCGTGGGCAAACAGGGGACAAAATGCTGCACCCGGAATACCTGGGAGATGCTGGACATGCAATGAACCCAGACATCGTGATGAACAATGCTTCCAAAGGCAGAATCCATACATGGGGCGACCGCATGGCAGGGCCAGGCTGGGTCCTCCCAGAGGTCCAACTAACACGCCAAATTTTGGCTACTAGGGGTGCCCAGAGAGCTCTACAGGGGAGAATCAGTACCCAGTTGTAAGCATGGGTGCTGAAAATGAGCCAATGCTAAACATTCAAATAGAAAATAAAGAAACACCAATGTTAGTTGATACAGGAGCAGCTNTGGCTACTAGGGGTGCCCAGAGAGCTCTACAGGGGAGAATCAGTACCCAGTTGTAAGCATGGGTGCTGAAAATGAGCCAATGCTAAACATTCAAATAGAAAATAAAGAAACACCAATGTTAGTTGATGCAACTCATCTCCCCATGTCAGATAAATTTATATCGATGGTAGGGTTCTCGGGAACATGACAACTAATCCAAATGACGGCTCCTGTATGACTGGTAGCAGATGATGATGAAATAAAAAATACCAATTTTAGTCTCTGATCAAACCCCAATTAATTTGTTGGGCAGAGATGCTCTGTGTAAACTAAAAATAAAAATTTGGTGTACCCCTCAAGGAGTATATGTTAAAAAAAAAGGTCTGGATCTGCAAATGTTCATGCAGGTGCATGAGGCAAAGGTTTATTGGCTAGGAGACATTGAAAGTCCAGTTGGGAATGCAATTTATGACTGGGGCCAGTACATTCAACTCCAACTTCCAGAAGCTAAAAAACCTCGTTGGGACTACCATTGTACAATGTACTACAATTTTTCTAAATGCGAAACGCAAGGATTAAATGTTAACATGGCAACCAAATACATTGTTATTGGTACACAAAGGGCAGCAATAAATGTGGAAATGAATGATTTCATTTCCAAATGGTATAACGTTCCGGAATCGGAGCCACACATAACTTTGTTTGTAAATAAAAATTTTCATGCAAAAGACTTGGGACCAATGATGAAATTTGCAACCAAAACAAAATGGGAAGAAACAGACAATCCATTAATTTTCCAATCACGGGATGCATCAATGATTAAGATTGTGAGCAAAACATTGATGAAATCCAAACCACAATTGGTGACAGTGCCTGTAAATGACACAAAGACATTTGAAGAAAAGGAGTTGTCAAAAGGAAGTTTGATTTTTGAGGACATGTTAAAACATGTTCCAGATCATGTATGGTCAAAACATGATACAGACGTGGTTATGGCAAAATTGGCTAATCCATTTAAGGTTGAGCTGAAACAAAATGTAGACCTTCCATTCTGTTCACAATACCCGTTAAAGGCAGAAGCAGAAAAAGGTATTACCAGAATGATTGAAGGACTACAACAAGCAGGAGTGTTGGTGGAAACAAGCAGTCAGAGCAACACACCAATGTTTCCAGTCTGAAAGGCAGATGGATCAAAATATCGTCTGGTTCATTACTTGAGGGTCATCAATCAGGGAGTTCAGGATTGGCCTGCAGATCTGCCAAATCCACACATGCTGGTAACCGCTGTTCCACCAGAAGCACAGTTTTTCACAGTCATTGATCTCTGTTCTGCATTTTTCAGCATCCCTTTAGCAGAAGAGTCTCAACACTTGTTTGCATTTACATACAGAGGCAAAAAGTACAGTTACACTTGCTTACCACAAGGGTTCAAACACAGCCCTCATGTGTTCAACCACATCCTAAAACAAGATCTTGAAGAGCTAAGACTGAACAGCACAATATGTACATGATTTATTAATCTGCACACCCACATTGGAAGACTGTCATCGAGACTCAATGAAAGTCCTTCAGAGATTGGTTGAAGGAGGTCATAAAGCCTCAAAGGAAAAACGTCAATATTGTCAGCCACAAGTAGAATACCTGGGCAGAGCGATTTCACAAGGAACCATTGGCCTTTCGCCTTCGCAACTCAAAGGTGTTAGCAAAGTACCATGCCCACCAATGGTTGGTGAGATGATGATGTTCCTTGGGATGACATGCTTTGATGCAGACTGGATAGAAGACTATGCAGAAAAAACAGTACCGTTAAGAGAGCTTATGAAAGAATCAAGAAACCAGTCATTAAAACCATGTTAAAATGGACGGCTGAGGCTAAAATAGCTTTTCAAACACAACAAACAGGAAATGCAAGTGGCACCCACTCTGGCGTTGCCATACTATGACAAGCAATCCTACCTATATGTGGCAAACAGAAAAGATATGTATGTCTCAGCAGTACTGATGCAGGAAACCTGTGTAGGTCGGTGAAAACAAGCTATTGCTTATTATAGCACAAAGCTTGACAATGTAGCACAGGGCTGGCCACCATGCGATCAAGGGCTAGCAGCAGTCTACTACGCCTATTCGAAAGCATGGACCATAACAATGGGTTACCCAGTCACCATTATGACTCATCACAAAATTGTAGAGTTAATCAATCAAGGGAAGTTTGTTGTAACCCAGGCAAGATGTTTGCAGTACAGGCTGCTTCTGACATATCCAGATATAACTATTCAAAGATGTAACACCTCAAATCCAGCCAACATGATTCCCCTCAATTGTGAAGGAGAACCACATGAGTGTGTTGCTGAAACAATGAAATACACAAGACTAAGACCAGACTTGGAATCAACTCCACTGACAAACGCAGAAATCACTTATTTTGTTGACGGCTCATGTTTCAGAGATCATCTCGGGAACCATGCAGGATTCGCAATCATTGAACAAAGAGGTGATGACTTTGAAACTGTAAAGGCTGAAATGTGTGAGCAACCATGCTCAGCACAACTAGCAGAATTGAAAGCATTAACTGAGGCATGTAAACTGGCAAAAGGAAAGGTGGCAAACATTTTCACAGACTTGGCTTATGCTCATGGAGTTTGTCATTTGTTTGCTTCTCTTTGGAAGCAAAGAGGGTTCAAAAGAGCTGATGGAAGTCCAGTTCTACATAAAGAGCAGCTTCAACAGCTAATTGATGCAATGATGCTCCCCTCAAAACTAGCAGTAATATAGTGTCAGGCACACCGCAAAGGTAATGATGTAGTCATAAGAGGCAATAACGCAACAGATGAAGCAGCAAAAATGGCATCCCGATGCCAGATGGCTATCTAGGCACCTGTAGTGTCATTGGAACCTTTGGTTACGCCAGAAGACTTGATACTGATTCAACAAGAGGCAAACAGCAGTGAGCGTGACTTCTGGGCAAGAAGAGGTGCAACAATGAGTGAAAATGTTTTGTGGAGATCACAGGAAGGCCTACTGGTGGCATCAGTGGCATTGTTAACAATGCTGATTTCAGAAGAGCATGGTGCAGATCACTGTGATAGAACTAAGGTGTTAGAGAAGTTGAGAAATCAAGGTTTTTGGTCCCCACATTCGCAAGCCATGGAAGATGAAAATTTCAGTCAATGTGACATATGTGCTCAAAATAATGTTCGGCAAAGGCATAAAATCACCCATTGAACACATTTCGATCCTGAGGGACCATTCAAACATCTTGTGATAGATTTTGTAGACATGATCAAACTAGTTCAGGGTAAACGGTACATGCTGGTAGTGATTGATTGTTTCAGTTGATGGGTTGAAGCCGTCCCATCAAAAACACTGGGAGCAGACACCATTATCAAATTCTTCACAAGAGATGTGATTCCCAGATTTAGGATCCCGTCTGAAATAAGTTCGGATAACGGCACAGCATTTGTGCAGAAAACAGTCAAAGGTGTTTTGCAGCAGTTATGGATCAAACAAAGGTTTGGTGCAGTCTACCATCCCCAGAGCCAGGGAATGGTTGAGAGAATAAATGGAACCTTGAAAGCTAANAACGGCACAGCATTTGTGCAGAAAACAGTCAAAGGTGTTTTGCAGCAGTTATGGATCAAACAAAGGTTTGGTGCAGTCTACCATCCCCAGAGCCAGGGAATGGTTGAGAGAATAAATGTAACCTTGAAAGCTAAGCTGAACAAAATATGTGCTTCAACTAAGCTAAACTGGGTAGACACTTTGCCGCATGCAAATGTATAGGAGCATGCATCTAACACCGCATGAAATGCTGACTGGCAGACCTATGCCTGTGCCTCAATGGAAGCTACCATTCAAGGGACCAGCCCTTGAGCAGTTGCAAACAGAGTTGAAAGCTTATATGGAACAACTACCTGCTATCATTAGAGCCATCTATTTGCAGGAAAAAGTTAAAAGTTCCATTCCAGAAACGGTGGTGAACAAACCAGTGGAGCCTGGAGATCTGGTGTACGTGAAGGTGTACAGACGCAAGTGGCACGAACCAAGATGGGAAGGGCCGTGCAAGGTCAAAAAAACCACTCCAATGGCCGTTCAGTTAGAGGGAAGTGACATTTGGCATCATCTGACTTATTGCACAAAAATTCATAAAAAAGTGAAAGCAGACCTCAATTCTACGGCGGATGAGTTGCAATGTTGAAACTGATACAAATAAGTGTTCAACTATGGATGTTGACAGAGGTGGTATACCAAGCAGCAGCGAAAGCGGAAATGACCTCTTACAATCTGCAGCCGGCACTACAAGACACACCATTGCAATGAGAAGCGCAGTCAAGCGCAGAGAGGAGCAGCAGCGTGAAAGAACGAGACCATCATCCCAAGGAGACGAACAGTGACCCAATGGCATCGGTTAAAGACAAATCCAACAGATCCATCTCCAACAAAGATGAGTACAAAACAACTTATTAGCATTACAGACACTGAATTGACAACAGGGCTAGCAACAGAATATGAAGTAAACGTAAACTGGGATGGAAGAAGATTATGTGGCAGAAGTGTTAAATAAAAGAAGAGAGTATGGTGCAGATCAATGTTCAATTACAATGAACATGAGGGATGACAGTTTTGATGTGGAAGTGAGATTAGAAACCCATTGGAGTGAAGATGGTAATTATGGATACAACATGGTCATGAGAAATCCAGACACAACCGCAGCAGTAAGAGGCGAAGGGGATTTGCAGCGTATAGAGGATACAGCGTTAAATGCTAAAGTAGAAATGATAGGAGGAAGGATCAGATTACACATCTCACCCCAAGAAACGAGAGATAACTTGTTGGGTAGAAGCATAATCTTTTCTAGATTAGGACTCACAAATGAGAAATGGCAAATGTGGAGTTGGTACATAGATTCCAATTATCAGATTATAGTAAAAAATCAGGAAAACGTAAAATGTAGTTTACAAGTTTTAAAAACAACCTGTGGATGCACACTGTGGAAATGGATGTGATAGCTCTTAGAATAGAGAAAACATATGAGTTGAGGCTGGAAGAAGTGATTAATGGTGGAATAGTAGAGTCAATTATGTTTTGGAAAGTTCCTGACAAAGAAATCGTATTAATTGAAAAAAAGGGTCATTCGCTGTTTACAGTTACTAGTAAATCTCCCACGACAGAGACAGATAAAGATGAACAAGATTACATAATTCCGCCTATGGTACATACCACGCAAAAATTAATTGCACCCACTACAGTAGTAAGCACAATAGCAAACCCTATACACAATACAAATATTTGTATACGCTAGCAGAATCAGAAAACGTAACTGCATTACCAAGAACGACTAGCACTACAAACGTAACACATGCATCGGGCCTAAATGATTTTGTCCTGATCACGGGTAAAACCATACTCATGCAGAAGGATTCAATATATTTACCATAGCCTAACCAAACTAAGTACGGATGCTCTGAAAAGGAGGGCTGTCATGACTATCAAGGCGGCCTGGATAAATTCTATATGGAGCGTTAGGACAACAAAGTAACCCCAAGGGCAATAAATAAATTACAAGACATGAAATGGCATGGATTGAGGCCAAGGGGGGAGGCACTTTGGCAAAGGGCCATCCAGAACACATGGTATAGCTGGTCATGGTATACAGCTAGAGAATTGACGGAAAACGATTGTTTAATTTGTATTGTTACCCCTGGAGCAGCTCCAATTGTCATTCCAGAGAAGTATACATCCAAACAATGTGCACTGGTGCAACAACAGAGGTGCAGAGATGGGGAGTTTACTCCCAGCGTACACGTGGTCTCCTTATTCAAGTTACCAATGTGTGGTATAAGTTGCAGACTGCTGTATGGCTCACGCAATTCACACCAATATTTAGACAAGTGGAAAGGTTACAGGTTTGAAGCACCGTGTGTTGAATTTAACCTCAGTACTACACAACGAAGTCCTCCACTAAATTACGAGGTAGACTATGATGCAGAATACGAGTGTTTTGCAAATGGAGGTTTCGAAGATGGCAAAGGGGTTGATGTGGGTAACACGGCAGTAAAATGTAATGTGATCTGGGTTATTATCTTGGTTTAAACACGCAAAGAGGACACCAATATTTCTTAAAACTCCAGTATGCTATCAAAATCCAGACTTTGTAGAACAGGACTGTGAAAACATTACCATGTCCATTCCAAGATTATTCTTTCTAGGAGACCAAACACACCTGGTGGCAGATAGCTATTGGATGTGTGGGGAAGACGTGTTAGCAAATACCTTACCCCTTCGGTGGATGGGTCTTTGTGCACTCGTTAGAATGAAACTACCTATAACCTTGGTGTACGAAGGAGTAAAAAGTATGATTGGAATAGATAATAAAACAATAAAACGAGGGTTCACAGAAATTTAGGTGATTATGGACTAAATTAAGGTGTATATTTGAATCTCATAGGCCAATCACGAGGAATTCCTGATGAATTCAAAGCGCAACATGAAGACACAGCAGGATTTGAATCTATTTTACCTAGGATCACAGTTAACAAAAATGTTGAGTGGATAAACTATGTTAATTATAATCAACAAAGAATGATTAATTTTACGGTTGAAGGGTTTATGGCTTTAGGTGACCAATTGCATGAAACAAGTAGAATGGCACTGCAAAACAGGCAAGCTTTAGATTGGATTTTAGCAGACAAGGGGGGTGTTTGTCACATGTTTGGCAATCAATGTTGCACATACATCCCCATAAACACAGCCCCAAGAGGTACCTTCAATGTCATAATGGTTAGACTCCGCAAATTAAAGGAAGAAATGAAGGAGAATGTGGGCAAGGACAGCTGGTCGCGGAAGAGTCTGGAGGAAATATTTGGCGACTGGGGAGCCTTAGCAGTGAAAATAGGATTAACCTTGCTAACTGTATTAGTTGTGATATTCCTGCTCGTGTGTTGCGTGTTGCCTATCTTAAGAAAGTGGATTTTGGGAACTGTGTACCGATGGATGACTGATGATGGGAAACCTCAGAGGGTCTAGTACAAATAGCGGCCTGGACCTGATAGACTTATGATTTTTTTTTATTTTTAAATTTTTTTTGTTCTTCTTCTTACATTATTTACATATAACATACGTCCAACACCTAACATAAAGATATGTAAAAAAAAAAAAAAATTGTTATTTACAAAGTATGTTGTAGACCATACTGTTTTATGCAAATTTTGCAGAATGGAAGATATTACCATCATGTTTTGTACTGGAAGTTATTTTGTCCACTGATGTATTTTGTTTTCAATTATCCATATCTGCTTGGGAACTTGGAGCCATGATGGCCAAAAAATCCAGTGGGACTGCCCGTGTCCAAAGAGACTCTGATAAGATGGACATTGAGGAAGTTTGGGCATAACAAAAAGGTGATGTAATTTATCCATAACAAAGTCATATAAGCAATTTCTGTTAAAAGCATATTATTTGTGAAGGTCAATATTATGTGTTTTCATGTTAAGTAGGGGTCGAACTGCCATTTCTGTTTAACAGTTGTCTCCTGGTTATGTTATATTAGGTAGGTAAGCACTTTGTATTTCTTTTTGAGGTTCCTTTGGCAAGGTAAGGTGTATTCATGAAGAATAGGCCTTGTTTGTTTGTTATTTTGGCCTGAGTTCACCCTGAAGCTAGGATAATCCTTTTAACCTTATGTGAACATGTTATAATTGTTTTGAGAAAAGTCACTAGTATTGTGAGGGATATATGTGGAATATGATGTTAGTGTGGGAAAAAGACTATAAGGACATGGTCTGGCAAAATACTGGTCAGTGTTTTCTGTATGTCAAGGAAAACATCGGGAAGCTGCCATCCAAAGACCCTCTGGTGGTTCGGGGACCCCTCTTACATTGTGCGTGGACTCAAAGACACATGGACAGAGCTTGGGCACCCTGAATCAAGACTAATGTGATGGAAGAAAAATAAAGTTGCAAAAGACTGACCTAGGAGATGTGGAACTTTTCAGGGTACAGAATCCACATGAGGATGCAGCCAAGGACTTAATGGATGTGTTGCCATGATATTCTATGTCATCATATGTTATAATATGTTCTATGTAGTTAGATTTGCTGTAGGAATGTTCTGAATCATGTTAATCCATTTATACTTGCAAGTTGTGATATTCAGCTCTAGAGGTTTGACATGACCAATGTTCTCCGTTACAAAGGTTTTCGTAATAGGAATGATAACAAAAAGCGGGACCATCTGATAGCGGGACCTGATTGGCATTAATGGTCCTTTTAAGTAGGTGGTAATGACACATATTAGATTCAAAACAGAGATCTCTCATTCAGATTGACTGAGAATGACATTTCTCTATGGCCTCTGGACGTTTTTCCCCACCTTTTAGGGCAAGTGGGTTTTTCAACTGGTGTGCCCTAAGCCCACCTGAAGGTCCCCTTCATTGACACATAGCTTGTAAATTTTACAGACATGGATGTTTTTCCATGGGTGAGTTGATGAGATGTGTTCCTGAAGGAGACTTTTGGGAAGAGCTACAGAGTAGCCGGATTTGGTCTAATTAGTGAATAGGTTTAGTCTAGCATAGTCTAACACAGTTAAAATAATGTGCGCATAGGAACTCTAAAGAGGATCTTACTTAATTAGTTGAACCCGACATTTCAGACCTAAACAAGAACAATCATTTAGAGTTGCTTATAAATTTTGTACATAAAGTAATTTCACTACCTTTCATAATCTTTCATACTTTTTTCCTTTTATTCACTCATAAACATCACATATGCTCACAGGATATTTACAATATGAATATAAGATCTCTCTCAGCTGTTAATTAGATTGAAAACCTAATTAAAGGGGGAATACTGTGAGATAGACAGCTATAGGAGATCCTTCCTGCACACAGCCATCAGCATCTACAATGACTCGAAACCTGTATAATATGAGCTACAGCAATATTTAAATTTCCCTTTGAGATTAATTTGGTATTTTTGAATTTGAATTAAATTCAATTGAAAACATTTTTCCCAAAGTTCTAGTATTTAGTCAATACAAATATATACATTTTAAGCCTATAAACATGAAAGGATTAGTCTGATATAATGTGTGAAGGTGACTAAGATTTTTCTTTTATGTGTATGCATGTATACTGTATATTTTATTAATTGTTTTGGTTTAATTTAACACTTCTTAATACAAGCTGACAAAAATGTTGGCTGCTTCAACTTAAAAAAAGAACAAAAAATTAAAACAAATATTTAACTTATTAATGATAATGGAGTGATGAAAGCTGAGAGTAAAATAAATGTAACACCGTCATAGCTCTTAAAACTAAAATTATAGGTACATGTTTTCTTAGCAAAATATAATTGACTAATAGGATATCATGGTGACTACTGCTTTCATTGAGACATTAAATGCAGACAAAAATGAAGTGCATAAAAAATACTTGAAGTGAAAATGGCATTATGCACCAATTATTTGTTTGGACAACCTCATTTATTTAAATAAACATGTAGGAGTCTGTCCTAACTTTAAACTGGTACCACATGTATACCTGATTTTCCATTATTGTAGTAAAAAATGTCCTTTATTTTGTTTTCCTGGTGTCCCTTCGCAGTTCTGCCAGCATGTCTGTCCTCTAGTCACACCAGCAGTTAAATCCTTGATGTGTTGCTTCCTGGTGAGAAAGCTCTTTTTTGTTACTACGGCATGCAAAACGTGGCATTAGTCACCAGCTAGCCTCTGCTGACACGCTTGCTGTGTGAGAGAGATTAATGGCCACTACGGACACTTTATTATTCTCTCACTCCCTTCTTTTTTCTCACTCTTACTCTCTCTGTCTTTCTACTTCACAAACCAGTCACACAATTAATTGCCTGCTGTATGCCTCCCTCCTGTATCTCCTGTTTTCATTCCTCTATTCTCACCACTGTGGTGAGTATAGAGGAATAGAGTGGTGCTGAATGTGGATAAGAGCATATTATAGATGAATATACACTAAAAACAGATTCTTCAAAACAAGGTTTCTTAAATTGGCTATCTTTATTAATTTTGGGAAAAAAATTATGAGTTTTATTGCGTTGTTTGGCATAATAACTGGACCCAGTTTAGGAAGCTTAAGTTCAGTTTGTCTGTCTCAGTAAGTCTCTGATTTAAAGTCCAGGGATCATTTCATAATCAAAAAATCAAAAACTTGAATACTGATGTCTAAAATATTAAACATGTAATTTGGCACATTATAGGCAAAATATGTCACTTACCTATGCGTTTTCATGGTTTGATGCAATATTAATAATACATGTTATGTTTTTGTCAGCTATAAGCAGAAAACCATGATAATTACCAAAGTTAAAGGCTGAAAACATCAGTCTGTGTGGAATGAATCTATACATTGTGCTTCACTTTGTCATGTTTGGGTTTATAGAGGACCAAAGCGGCAACAGGACATTGGCAAGCACATGGTGGACGTATATAGTTTAATATAGAAGGATGATACAGACATGGAGAAAACACAGGAATCTTGGAGATGACAACATCAATGACAACAGGGACTACAACAGCTGACCTGACAAAGAAGGGACAATAAATAGGAACTGAATTACACAGAAAACAACTACATGAAAATCAGAGGAGCACAATCAACAGAAATGTAACAGGTGCGGATCATGACACTACCACTCCCTCAAGGGTGAATACCAGATACCCTACTACAGTCCAAAAGAAACCAAAACAAAAAACGACCCGAACAGGGCGAGTGGAAGGGGCGTCAGAAAGAGTTTAGCTGACCAGAAGGTCATCCTGGGTAAGCCCAGTGCTCAGACAGGGTCGTCCTTGGGAGACACAAAGTTCAGAGGAGCAACCTAGATATTGTTCCGAGATGGCACAGCAATCTGGAAGCCAGTGGTGGCGATGAAGGACCTTTGGAAGCTGGGGATGGTGCATGGAGAACTCACAGAGAACCTTGCACGTTTGCTGGTGGCGGTGCATGGAGAATCCATGAAGAACTTTGCATGGAGGCTGGCGGTGGCAATACAGGAACCTTGGAGGCCACTGGTGGTGATGGAGGAAACTCAGAGGGCAGAGGCACATGAAGAACCCATGGAAAACATTATGTGGAGGTGTGGAAAGTCAAAGCCGAGCTCATGAGACTGGAAGCCACAATGGAACTCAGGATCAGAAACACGAATTGGGTCCACATGGACATCCTCTTCAAAGAACTCGAGATCAGGAGCAGGAGGCGGGTCCACTTGGACACCCTTGTTGGAGACCTCAGGTACTGGAGCACAAGGCGGCAGCAGCAGCTTGATGTAAGGAGCAGGCACTATCACTCAGATCGTCTGCAGCCCTCCTCTCTGCTCGACCAATTTTCAGATCAGGTTGTACTGTCATAGTTTGGGTTTGTGGAGAACCAAAGTGGCAATAGGACATTGGCCAGCACATGGTGGATGGATATATTTTAAAATAAAAGGATGATAATCTTATAGACAAGAGGAATTTGTCTCCATGAATTTGTCTCCAGGAATTTGGGAGACGACAACAGTGATGACAACAGGGACTACAACAGCTGACCGACAATAAAGGGAAAGAAAATAGGAACTTAGATACACGGACGTGAAAAAAACAATATAAAAGACAGGTGAGTGCAATCAACAAACATGCAAACAGTTGTGGATCATGACACACATAGTGAATGGAGTTCAAAGCTAATGCAAGCATATGACAGTGCCATGGCAAAACCAGGAACAAGTCTAACCGAAGTCGTTTTGAGTTATATACAAATCCTGAAAGAGTGGAATCTAAGCTTTCCAATGATGTCAAACTTGGAATCTGTGGAAATCTAAAATAGAATTGAAGAAGATATGACCATTTGAATGTTGGCACTCTCCAAAGTACTTCAAGGAAAAAACAGGCTTCAAAGTTTTGTTAGAATGACTCTGGAAGCTAAGAGGTAACAAAAGCTGTTAATTTGAATAACTTTGTATAGCTTGCTGCAACACCTCCCCCAACAATGTTTATCAACAGAAGCTCCAATGACTGCTCTGTCATTAAACTCACAGCACTATTTTTCTATGTAAAAATAATATACAGCACTGCATTACAATATTCGTGTGCATTTAACAAACATCTTTCAACTGTCCAAACAATTACACACCAAATGTAACGGTAAAACATGCACAAGAAAAACTAAATAAAAAATGTATTCAAAACACTTGACATTTACAAAATTGAGAAATATCAACTGTTTAAGTTATTTATTTATTTATTTATTTATTTATTTATTATTTCTGCATGTTATTTGTTTCTGCAAATTGCATCATGACTGCAAATTGGGCTGAAATGAACATGTTGATACATTGTTATTCCTGCTCTTTTTTTTGTTCTGTTTGTTTTTTAAAGGAACTTCTCAAATAAAGTGTTTTATGGGCCATTTTAAAATGCAAAAGAAATCCAACCAGTCTTCCAGGTTGCATCAATTAATCACTCAATAGGTGGGACTAAAAGCAGTTTGGGGGTTGGGGATCAAAGTGTCTCTGATCAGAATTCTGGTATGAATATAGATATGGGCCAATAGTTTACACCTTTTGAATAGGTGTTTCTGAACAGGTGAAACAAAGGAAATATTTCTCTCAGCTTTTAATATTTGACTGGTCAGGTTTACGTGAACTACGCTGAAAATAAATGATTTATTTTCAATATGATGCATCATAATTTTTTTTCTGTCAAACTCACCCTATGAGAACCTGAAAGGTATTCCTGCAGACTTCTTTGCCTCTGATCAAATAAGTTATTCTGGCATGTTTTCTTTTCGTTGGCGTCTTTTTGGTGGATGTTGTCATCTGGATGTTTCTACTGTACACCGGTTTGCTTCAAGATGTCTGATGATTTTCATGTCCTGCCACTCCTTTTCTGTTGCTAAAAAATCAATCTGTATCTTGTACATGAGCCCTGGCGAAAGTTTGCAGCTACAGGACTGTGTCCCAAATCTTTCTGGACTCTTCTTCATCCTTTTACAGACTGCAACGGTCCGAGACGGGAGCCTCAGCGCTGATCTCCATAATCATTCCTCTTTAAGTGTACCCTGTAGGTACTCCAGTTTCCTCCCAAGGTCCAAAACCATGACTGTTAGGATATTTGGTTACTTTATATTGCCTTTAGGAATGAGTGTATGCATAGATACAGTGCCTTGCGAAAGCATTCGTCCCCCTTGAACTTTTCAACCTCTTGCCACATTTCAGGCTTCAAACATAAAGATATAAAATTCAAATTTTTTGTGAAGAATCAACAAGTGGTACACAATCGTGAAGTGGAATGAAATTTATTGGATGTGTCAAACTTGTTTAACAAATAAAAAACTGAAAAGTGGGGCGTGCAATATTATTCGGCCCCCTTGTGTTAATACTTT
>JAHUTJ010033938.1:0-21949 GCA_036250325.1 Characodon lateralis
TTTGTGTTAACTCTTAATCTGACAGCCGTACCGAATGGAAGTAAGTTGTATGGCCAGGCAGGTAAATTAACCAGGGTTCTTGTTACTTTTCCTAGTAGAGATGGGAACTCATGTCCTAAGAACATGGTTTGGATGTGTGGACATAGATCATATCTGGTCTGGAGTATGTTATCCTCTAGGGTAACAAAACACAGAGGTCAGAGGGGAGAGAGGTAAGGGAAGTTCAGAGCATTAAAAAGAATTTTCCACAACAATCACTTTGTGAGTGTATTTGTTAGTGCAGCTCCAACACCCTTGTTTTTCTGTAAAGCTTGCTTTTAGGGTTAGAAAACCAGCCTCTTACTTCGCCTTTGCCCTTTACTGAACAAAAATAACTGGGATGCGCTGGACTTCTTTGTGAATACAGGCCCAGAAGTTTCACCTATTTCAGCACTGTAATTTATTTTCAATCATAAATAAGAACACATCATCCACAGACTATGTGAAAAATCACCTGAAGCTATTACTTGTTGAAGCTATTTTTAAACACTGGATGAAGACCTGTGTGCTGTGACCTTTAAATTCTGTGTTTTTGTTGAGACTTCTGTTTTGGAAGACAGACAGGAAGTACCCTGAGTTGCCTTATTACATTAAGTTGCTCAGAATCTAATAAAGTTGCCTACCATGCTAGCTTCAGTATTGTGGTTAATAAAGATACATGATGATGAAATACAAGTTAAAGCAGACCTTCGGTTACAAATAAATCAAAGTGTAACTTTGATTTTAATGGAACAAATCTATATAGATTTTTACTAACAGGAAACATAAGTAATAAACCACACTTAACATGAGCAAAGGTAAACAAGGAAGAACAATCTACTTCTACTGATCAGAATGAAAAGGGCTTTTACTAGAATAAAGAATAAACGCTTCTATAATTCATGTGATTTAAGCTCTAAGACTTATTAGACTTTTCCCATGATCCGCTGTGGAAAATCTTATCATTTTCTTATCAGCTTTCTAGTTATCTCTAGGAGGAATGGTTCCAGACAGGAGGAAGAAAAGAGAAAAAACTCATATTGTTAACCTTATAAATTCAAGGTTTTTAGCTTGGAGTTTGTAGAGAAAACAAGGCTATTCTTTTATCAAAAAATGATCATGACCTCTAAGTTAATGTCTGGTATTTGAACAATAAAATGATTGCTTTTTATTTATCTCCTTCACAACAAAAACAGTTAATTTTTCTCCATGTCCTTTTTTCTTATAACTGCATGTTACTTCTGCTTTTCTCCACTGAATAGGATCCTAACAGCAATAGGATTGGACAGTGGCTGAATGAAACATCCAACAGTAAAATACTGCAGCTCTCTTACTCCATAAACTCTGAGGCCCGTGAAGGATCCTACAAGATTATGGTGCAAATGGGTGACGACAAAGAATATCATAGCTTTAAGGTGGAGAAATATGGTAAGTTAGGCCTGCTGTTACTAGTCGGTTACATTATTTGTAACAAAGTAAGTTTAACACCGAATCCCCCAGTTATTTTTGGTTTTCAGTTTTACCCAAATTTGATGTAACAATAAATGTGAAGGAGGAAGTTTGTATTTGGAAAGGAGAATTTGATGCTGAAATTTGTGCAAAGTAAGTGAAAGTAAAGTTCTTTCTTAACAAACAGCAAAGCGTAGTATTTAATTTGATGAGTTTGTGATACATTTTTGTTTCTACTATACATTTTATTAAATGAAGGTACACATATGGACAGCCTGTCCCAGGAAGTATTAGAGTTCAAGTGTGCCAACTTCCTCAACAATATTATGGATCAAGAAATTCATGGAACATCAGCCCCTGTGACACCCAGACAAAGCAGGTACAGTCACAACAACATTTTTCATTCTTGTTGAAGTTTTATCATACTACCACCATAAACTTCAATGGACATATTTTACTGGGACTTCATATAACAGACCAATACAAAGTAGTGCATAAATGCAAAGGGGAAGGAGAGTGATACATGGTTTCCTTAACTTTTTGCAAGCATAAATCTAAAGAGGGTTTGTTAGTTGCTCTCTCTGTTATGATAACTCTAAATGGAATTGAGCAAAAATTTAATGTTTTGGCCGGTGTACAAAATGCTGTCAGTGGTGGAAAACTGACACCCCAATCACCCTGATCACACCATCCTCATGGTGAGGCATGGTGGCAGCATCATGCTGTGGGGGCGGGGTCCTTCAGCAGAGACAGGGAAGCTGGTCAGAGTTGATCAGAAGCTGGATGAAGCTACATGCGCAATCCTGAAAAAAAACCTATTACAGCCTGTTAAGTGCTTATAAGCAAGACAATGACCCTAAACAATGTATTCATTTTTTGATGTTAAGACTTTGAAATGAAGCACAATAGAGCTGAACCCAGATATTTAAATACCCTGTAGACGGGGACATGGGCCTTTCAACCAGTTATGGAACAGTTTTACTATGGATGATGATATTGTCTTTCCAACTATAATTGTTTGAGCAGGACATGCAGGCATCCGAAAATTTTACTAAAAGATGAAATTGAAGTTGAGAATCCTAACTGACCTAAAACAGAGATGTATCCTGATTTAATGTCAGACAGAGAGGAAAAGTGTGTTCTTTTATACAGTGTATCTAACTGTAGGTAGGCAGTATACAAGGATAAGCTTGTCATGATGTAACATATTTCTAACATATTACATATTTTGCCCCACATGATATTTGGATCTAGGAATTGATTGGCTGTTTTATCCTGGTTGGAATGTGAAGGAAATATGAAAGACTTGTTTCAAAGATTGTTTTTGACATTTTTTATCTTTGTTCCTTTTTAGATATTTTTTCATTTCCTTTCAGTTTCTTTTCCTGATTCTAATGCAGAAAATAACTGTATATATAGAAAATTATAAACAAACATTTAAACTATTACAATTAAAAGGGACATTTTTATGTAAATTCTGATACCACTGCTGTATTCTCAACCTTATTTAAAATAATAATAAATACACTTTGCTGTTCTTAAGCTTGCTCTTCTTTCTTTGATCTGCTAAAGGACTGCAGATGTGAATTAGCTTCTGGTATGGCACATCAACTACTTATATTTAAGTTTGAGCTGTTCTCTGGCCCTATTTGAATAAAGTAAAGTGATAAAAATTGTCCCAGATAATTATGCTGCGGGGAATCGACCACAAATAAGACAACATTAACTCTGTCTCAATTGAGCAGATGCAAGACAAAGTAGAATTATGCTCATACTTTTAATTTGAACAAACTGTTTTCATACTGATAGATACTTTCTTTGCATTGTTTTCTATGTATTTACTTGTATTCTTTTCATTTTCTAGACAGATAAAAGGGGCTGCGGTACATTAACCTTTAATATGACCATCTTTAACCACAACAAACATTTATTGCTGCTTGTGCTGGATCTTAAAGCTGTAGTGGAAGAGGAGGGGACAGGTAATATTACTGTGTTTTAATGAAAGATTTTTTTTGCAGTTAAAATATTAACTACTTTATACTTTATGAACTCACACAATGGAGAGACAGTACTAGTAAACAAGGAGTTTTTCCTCCCCAGGTGTTTCCCAATCACAAGGGAAAAGAATAAAGATTACAAATGTTGCTGGAAAGCTGTCATTTGTTGACACGCCCAGGTTTTATAAGAGTGGGTCAAATGTGGAAGGAAAAGTAAGTGCAACATATTCAGTTTAGTTTTTCCACCATCATGTTAAACCATACAGCTCAAGTAATGAGAATGATGAAATATGTTAAATTTCTATGTGAACAGGTCAAAGCAGTTGACTATCATGATAGACCCATCCCTTACATGAAACTTCAACTGTTTAAGGGGCTTAGACATATGGAACTGTTTGTACAGAACCTCACCACTGACAGTCATGGTGTCGCTGTGTTCTCGATAAGTACTGATACATTTCATGGGGAAATCCGCCTGGTAAGTAAAATATATCTTTTTGTAGAAATATACGTGTATGTTTTTATGTACACTACCTGTCAAAGGTTTTAGAACGCCTTTCTCATTTAATGGTTTTCTTTATGTTTATGACTATTTACATTGTACGTAGATTCTTACTGAAGGCACCTAAACTGTGAATTAAAACATATGGAGTTATGTAGCAAACAAAAATTGTAGAACAACTTTAAATATGCTTTATATTTTAGATTCCTTAAAGTAGCCATCCTTTGCTGTAATGACTGAAATAACCTGTGGTCGTCTCTCAATGAACCTCTGGGAAGTTCTTTGAAGACCCTTTGGAAAACCATTTCAGGTGACCACCTCTTGAAGCTCATGGAGAGAACGCCAGGAGAGCAAAGCAGTCTTCAAAGCAAAGGGTGGTTATTTTAAAGAATCTAAAATATAAAAATGTTTAGAGTTAATTCAAACTATTTATTTACAACATAATTCCATGTAGTAAACATATTTCTGCATAGACTTTGCATGTTCTCCGCATGCATGGGTAGGTTCTCTCCGTGTTCTCTGGCTCCTTCCCACTGTCCCAAAACATTACTGTTAGTTTAATTGATTGCTCTAAATTGTCCTTATGTATGAGTGTGTGCATGGTTGTTGGTCCTGTGTGTGTATGTGTTGCCTTGTGACAGAGTGGTGACGGGTCCAACGTATACCCTGCCTCTCGCCCAATGACCACTGGAGATGGGCACCAACCCCCTTTCCAGTGACCCTGCAAGAATAAAGGGTTATAGACAATGGATGGATTAATTTTAATGCTGTCTTTGTAAAGCACTTCTTAATTTTTGTCTGTTAAAGATTCTATAGAAATGAAATGTACTTACTTCTTAGTTGTACATAAGTTACATTTGGAATTGTGAAGCCTTATATGATACACCATCCAGTGTGGTAAACCATAAAGCCCTAATATCTGCCAGTGGTCACTTCCATTAAACGGATAAAATGATTGTCCTAAAAATAGCTCTTTAGTATCAAAATGTCCTTCTGCTCCATTGGTGTTGTATAATGTTTTAATTTATTAATTTTACAATGTAGACATTTTCCGAAAAATTAGGTAGTTTACGCAGTGGACTCCTCTGGCAGTAATATTCCTGACTATAAGGTGGAAGAACTTCTTTTGTCGGAGTTACTACCTCCCTCTCTTGACACCAAATCTGTCAGCTCTCTGGAATTAAAGAAGAACAATACACCTCTTTCATGTGACGAAGAAAACGACATAACAGTGCAGTATACTATAGTAAAAGAGGCCCAGGGCACAGTGGAGGTGATCTATCTGGTAAGTGTCCTGCATGCCATCAGCATGTTTTTATTATAAAAGTTAAATGGAATATAATGACTTTAAATCAATAAAAAAATTACAAACCCCTGTATGTAAAATAAATGAGAATGAGAGGATCTAATATTAACAGAACTTGTTACACCAACAGCTCTGCACCTATGAAGTTTGAGCTGAACTTGGTAGCAATGTAAGAACATTGGAGGCCTGATCTAAGATCTCAAATGACGAGTGCTAGATTCCATGTGCAAACACAAAAATTGCAAAATTGCTGTTAGTCGGCGTGTTGCAGGTGATCTACTTACAATAGGTGCACAATAGGTGCAAAAGTGGTGCTGACCGCCCTATTTGAATGAGGATTTTGTGTGTGCTGTCACCATGAAGGGCTTGAACATATTTATTTAATTTAACATGAGTTTGCTTTGTGTGTTTTGTTGAATATAGAACAAAAAAAGTGATTTACATAGTTTAAAACAGTTTTTGTAAGTTGTGTGTCATGATTGTAAAAACTCATGTTTTTATCTTGTTCTCTGGTTATATTTTGGTCTGATTAAAGTACGTTTTGGTCTGGTTAAAGTTTTGGTCATTTCAAGACATGCTAAAATATTTTAGTTCAGTTGTAGTGTTTTCATTTTGGTTTAATTGCTCAAAAGATTAAACAAAATGGCTCTTGAGAAATGGCTTTGAATCAGCATGGCCTGTGTCTGCAGTCCCAGTGCATTAATCTGTCCACCACATTTATGGCATCATACTCCAACCCATAGCTTTTTGCTGTTATGTGAAATATGCAGCACACAACTATAATCTGTACCACCTTTTCTGGGCTATATAAAAGCCCTCCTGTAGTGCAATCCAAACAACGGATGGTGAGCTGGAATGATCCAGACGAGACAACATGCGGTGTTGCAGTGAGTTTTTCCATATGAAATATATCACGGCTTCTATTTGTGACTGGTTCCAAATGTCTATTTTTTATTTCTGATGGTCCAAATAAGTTGACATGTGCACAGAAGGTCCATCTTCTGTCATTGTACCTATGCCTCCTTCTTGCCACAATGACCACAGGCATTTGTTCGCAACGCTGTGCCAGTTTGCACTTGCCTTTCAAATGTGCTAAAAATGGATGCAAAACCAGCGACTGCAATCCCTTTCACCTTTTTTGATAATTAACATTGTGGGTGCTAAATGATGACATTTGCATATTCTCCTCCCAGTATTTTGCACGTTCTGATAATGAGCATATATCCTGCATATTCATAAAGATAAACACGCAGAATGGATGGAGGCTGTTATTTTGCTCATTTGACAGATGCAATCCTCGTTGCACCTCATTAGTAGGTCAGCTGTGAGTGTGCTATAAAGTTTGCACGGTTTTATACAAGCAAACCATTTGTAGATCATGCTATGGGTGTTTTGCTTGCAATAACTAGTGGTAATAATGATAAATCACCTCTAACCACAGCAGGTCACTAATTGTTTTTTTTTCTGTTTATTAAGCACAGCTAACCTTTTTCTACTACAAGTAACACAAGAGAATCACAAAAAAAAAAACAAAAAACGAAACATTGAGACCTTTTAGTTGTCTTATCGTATATCTTCTTAGTGTTGTTTCCTCTCCATCTGGTCAGGTCTTATCCAGAGGAGCCATCATCATGCAAGAACAAAATCAAGTTGTTCTGCAAGATAAATCAGGTGTGTAACGATACGTTTTTTATTATTACTGCAAGTTTTTTATTATTACTGTATATATAAAGTTGGTTTGGTATTGAAAGTTTTGTTGAGTAAACATGTATGGTTGGTCTTCTAATAACTGGTTTGACATATCAGTGAATAAGGGTGAAGTGTCCTTCAAGCTGAGGGTGTCTGCAGACATGGCTCCAGATGTCCAGGTTGTGGCGTATGCTGTACTTCCCAGTGAGAATGTGATCGCTCACAGTTCTGACTTCAAAACTGAGAAATGCTTCAACAATAAGGTGAGTTAGAGAAAAGAAGCGTTTGGAATCAGGGCATACATGCTGCTGCAGATCTTCTACAAGTCTGTTATAGATAAGTCAATTTTCTGTTTTGGGGTAACAACATCCAAGCCAGTGATTGGCTTTGGGAGCTGGTTCTGTTCTGGAGACTGTTCTGTCAAGATGGACATTGAAGCCAATCACAGCCTTCCTCCAATAGGCCATGTAGGGTCATGGAAAATGGGGGCAAGTTGGAATATTGGGACCAAAAATGGACATTGGAGGCCAGGGAGCTTCAGGGTTTGGCACAGTCTACTGACCTTGCCACTCAATAGCAGCAGCAAAGTCTATTCCCTGGCTTTGTCCCAGGAGCCTTCTGGGACAACTGTGCACCTCCTGAAAATTATGTATATGAACTCTGCATGCCAATCAATCTGTTTGAATATTTTTTTAATTAAGCAGCAAGATTTGTCTTGTTTTGCCAATTTATGTAAAGGTTAAGGAAACATTTTCACCAATTTACAAATGCAAACAGTGCCCTTTACTAAAATTTAACTGAATGAATGGATATTTAAAAATAAGAGGATTTTCTACTAATGGCATGCACAATATTTCATTTAAATGTAAAAATGAGTCTTGCAGTGACATGCTATTTGCTTTGCAGTGCAATTTGAGGAGCAAATATAAAAAGTAGCTATGCATGTAAAACATAATATACTTTTGACAAAAGGAAAATTATGTTTTAAAAATCTGTTTTAAATATGCAAAACTAATACTGCTATAAGAACACAAGGAAATGTAAATCATTATTTTCCACCTCTGATAAAGAAAGGAATTTAGTGTTGCTAGTGTGTAGCCTAAATTTCTCTACTGTAGACACCACACCTGTAGATGAATTCTATCCAACTGTTTAGTTTCAATTTATTTTATCCATAAATGACTATCAATGCATCTTTACATGATGATGACGTTTTCTGTGAAGATTACTTAAAAACCTTGCTAAATAAGAACTACAAGGCACAAGCTTGGTTTTTCCACACTAAACTGAGAAGAAAAGTTTAAAAAAATGAATTTGCCCCTTTTTATTAGTCTTTATACACCATCAAAGTAGTGAGTTATATTGAGTACATACACGTATGAGGAACAGCAGTAAAAAGACTGTCAAAAAATCTGCCAGTCAAGATCTGACTGGCAAGAAAATTAGATTGTAGTAAAAACTCCTACCACATGTTAAGTTGTTGTTGAAGAATACCACTAAGTCTAGTAGTATGATGTGTGTTTGCTGTGTTCTAGGTCTCTCTGGAGTTTTCTCCATCTTCAGCTGTTCCAGGGGAGGAGACCAAACTGCAGCTGACGGCTCAGCCAGACTCTCTCTGTGGTGTCAGTGCCATCGATCAGAGTGTCCTCATCAAGGAGCCAGGAAAATCTCTGAATGATGACAAGGTAGCATGTGTTACTATTATTACTTATTATTTCTTATTCATCAGCTATGGAAGACTAATTAATATACAGAGATATATTTTTCAGCTTGTTTTTTTTTTTTTCAGATATTTAACTTGCTTCCCGTCAAGAGAGCATTGACTGTACCGCATCACATTGAAGACACAACAGAATGTTTGCATGTGAGACCAAAAAGATTCCTTTCGCCAAGTCCACGTGGACAAGATGCCTACACAGTTTTTAAGGTAATTTCTACTGAATATTCATGTAAAGTAAAGCCAAAATACATATAAAGTTATTTTGCTTTTTTGCCACCATTGAATGTTTTAGATCAGTAAATACATATTAATATCAAGAAAGAATAACCTGAGTAAATACAAAAGGCAGTTTTTAATTGAGAGTATTTAATTAGTTAAGGGGAAAAAAGCTATCTAAGCCATCGTGGCCATATGTCGAAAGTATTTCCCCTCTAAAACTAATTACTTAATTACTTGTGCCATTCTCTGTAGGCACAACTCCAAAATCTTTATTTTATATAAATTTTTATTATTTTGAGCCATTCAGAAGTGGACTTGCTGGTGTGCTTTGTAACATTGTCCTGCTGCATAACTCTTTTTATACTTAAGTTGAAGGTCACAACCTGAAGGCTAGACATTCTCCAGACATTATATAATCCTTTCTCTGAAATGCTGTGTTTGTTATGCACCAGATGTAAGGTCACACACATCTTTCAAATGTTTCACTTGTACCTACCTTTTGGCTCTCACTGTGGTTTACTGGGGTCCCAGACCTTAGACAATGGCCCCTTTGTAGACTGATAGATGAGTGTGATTTTCATTCTCATGTGTTCTTAAATTTCTTTAGATTGGCGGAGGATGCGACGCTTTTTAGATCAGACAGGTTTTCTAATTGTAATCAGAGCTGGGTGAGGCTAGTGAAACTAATCTGATAAAGTCTTAGGGTTACATTTTCCTATAAGGTCACATTTTTTTGCATAGCTTTTTTCCCTTAATAAATAAAATCATCATTTAAAGCTATATTTTATTTTTACTTAGGTTATTGTTGTCTAATATTAAGATAGTTTGATGATGTTAAACATTTAACTGTGAGTATAAAAAAAAAAAACTGGAGAAATCCGTCAGCGGTCAAATTTTTCCATAGCATTGTGTAAATATTTACCTTAAAAGGAAAAAAAAAGAGCTATATAATTGACACTATATTTTTTGTCTGGATTACACAGAAGATGGGACTGAAAATGGCAACAAACCTGCTTATCCAACGTCCTACATGCCTTTCATTCCAGGGAGACTTATACCACAGAAATGGTTTTTATACATCTTTTTTGTTAATTCACAATTAATTACTTGATGAAATTAAAATAAAGGTATTTTCCATTGTAATTTTTTCTGTTTTTCTTCTAAGATGTAATCAGTCTACCCAGGCGTTATCACTGGGAAGTAAATACATTGAGAACCAGTCGATTTCGAGGTTTTACTCCACCTCCACCAGTTCAAACAGCTCGCACATTCTTCCCCGAGACATGGATATGGGACCTGGTGGAAGTTGGGTACGTTTCTGATTTAAATATAATGAAATAATTTCCCAACTGTGCTTTTTAGAGTGTTCTGTGGCACTAGAGGCCTTTACTTATTATTAGGTGGACAGGAAGAATGGTTGCGAAAGAATGAGAACACATGCAGTCTGTTATGATTTGCGGTTGTTTGGTTTTGGTTTCGGGTTTTTTCTTATGTTTTTCACAGTTAAGGTTTTGACTCGTTCTTTTGTTTAATATTCTTCTTCTTAGATTTTGAATCATGCTTCTGTTTATTATTTTTCTGGTCATGTTTTAGTCTTGTTCATGTTTTGTCAAGTTTGGTTTTGTTTGTATATTAGAGTCTCTGTTTTTGCCGCAGCCANTATTTGGTTCACCTGCTCAAAGTTAATCTGTCTCCTTGCTCCACCTGGTTTTCACTCCATATATACACACCTGTTCAGTTAGTCGTCGCGGAAACATTTCTCATATCATCTTTTGTTTTTTGATCGTGCCATGCCTGTCTTGCCTGCCCGTTTGATGTTTTGTTCCTGCCTCCTGCTGAGAGTGAGTTTTTGTTATTAAACCTTTTTACTTACCATCACGCTGCCTGCTTGTCTGCATTCTGGGGTCCTATATCTCGCAAACCATAACACAGTCAATGGTCAGGTGAAGGAATCTAACCCAGCACAGCTGCACTGTTGAGGACTGCAGCTAAATTATATGATATATCTGCTCGACCACCGAGCCAGGTGGTTCAGCAAAATATAATACATAATTAGAATATTTTCATAATTTTCAAAAACTTGTCTTTTATATTCTTCATAAAGAAACATAGCTTTGTAATAATATCAGTATTATAATATTAAATAACATCAATAAAAAAAAGTTTGCTAAGTATTTAAAAGGTAACAAAAAGAGATGTAATTAATATCTCCACTAGTCAGAATGAATGAATTGTGGGTGCAGTAGTTAGTTCAAAATAACCTTCCTGTTTTACTCTTGCCACTCTGTCTGCTGCCTGTTTGGTTATATAGCCTGCAAGCCAGAGTGAGGAATATTCACCTGCTGCTGTGTCTCACCCAAGTATATAGTACCGCGCTGCTGATACCTAGAGTTTGTTTTAGCAGCATTTTTAAAATGTTATCTTGACAAGAAACTTCAGTTTCACTTTTACTACTCAAGAGAGGAAATGCTTAAGCAGACTTGATATTTTTCTTCTACAATTCTCTCTCAATTTCTGCCCTACATCTTCAGCATTTGCTTATTAACTTCCATTCATCCATCCATACGTCTCTCCATCTTACACTTACGTATCTAAGTTCAAGAGTAAAACATCCAGGTGATAAACTCAGAAACTTGTTAACTTGTTAGGGGCTATGAACATGCAAGCTTCTGTAGGTATGTAAAATGAATGCAGTGATAAATAAATGATCTGTCCTCGAAGTTAACCCTAAACTTACATTTGTCCAGGAAAGCTCTTCTGTTGTTCACCAATGGCAGTCTCTTACTGTAAAGCATTTATCGCCCAATAATGTATGGATGATGATAACCATGTAAAACTTGAATGTATTCAGTTTGGTGTGCCAACACAATGTGTTTGTTAATCTGTTGATCCAGATCTTCTGGAACCAAGGATGTGTCCCTCACTGTCCCAGACACCATCACCACCTGGGAGACAGAGACATTCTGTTTGTCCTCGGAGGGTTTTGGTTTGGCTCCTCGTCAGAAGCTCACTGTCTTCCAGCCCTTCTTCCTGGAGCTCACCCTCCCCTACTCCATCATCCGGGGGGAGAACTTTGAGCTGAAGGCAACCGTCTTTAACTACCTGACAAGCTGCATCATGGTAAGGGCTGACTCCAAAACTATAAAGTATGGTTTATCAGAAATAATTTGGGCAGCAACATATTAATGGGAGGATGATATGACAACATGAGGTTGAAAGGGGTTAGAACGTGTTGGTGATTTGCCATGCCAGAGACTTTATTGTTGTGTTAATGGTGGACATTATATGGTTGTTCACAGATGTTCACAGTATCATTAGAACACTGATGATATGGTGATGTGTGCTTCTTGTAAAAATGAAATGTTGCATGTAAGGAACAAGCAGCTATAGTCACCTCAATGACACTAACATTGCTGATGTGGTAAATAATGCAACCATGCTGCTTTAGATTAAGTGGACATTGTTGCCAATCTCATCACACCTTGATGCAGTTTTGCTTCGAAACAGAACTCTGATGGACCAACATAAAATACTCCCATGCTACATTCTACCAGTGTGAACACATCATGCTGTTTCTTTCAAACAGATGAAAGTGATTGCGGCCCCCTCCTCAGATTACACCCTCACCCCCCTCTCTGGTGACCAGTACACATCCTGTCTCTGTGGCAATGAGCGGAAGACCCTCAGCTGGACCATGACTCCCACAGCCTTAGGTGAGGACCTGTTACTCTTACTGCTGTGAATATTAAAGGTTGACAGGCTGGAAGAACTGATACACTATGAGACTTGACTGTTACAGTACATTTTGATGTTTTTTAGGTGTTGTGAATGTAACTGTGTCTGCTGAGGCTGTTCCATCTCACGCTTCCTGTGACAACGAGGTGGTGAGCGTTCCAGAAAGAGGCCGCATTGATACAGTAACACGTTCTCTCAGAGTAAAGGTTGGTGTGAATAAAAACCTTAAAACAATGACTTTTTAATATTTGATTAACTTCAACATCATTTTATCATTGAAACTGGCAATATATTTTAATTGATGTCATATCTTCCCTGTCTCAGGCTGAAGGAGCTAACATAATAAATACAGAAAACTGGCTGCTCTGCCCCAAAGGTCAGTGTGCTTTAAACCAAACCCAGACTGATGTGCAATTTAAAATGAAGAAACAAACACTACAAATTAACTCTTGTTTTTTTATTCCTTTATAACATCAAAACAAAATACATTAATTCTGATTAAAATTGCAATATTTTTATTGTCGTATATTCCAGTGTGCCCCACCCACTGACCTCCTAAAGTCTAAACATTTTTTTTATGCCTGATCTTCCTGTTGAATTTAAGAAGGACTTTTATTGTCTATACTCAGGAAAAACCTTGACAGAAGAAACAGAGATGGAGCTGCCTGAAAATGTGATTGATGGATCAGCCCGTGCTCTAGTATCAGTCCTGGGTAAACTAATGTTGCACCTTTCTACAGAGAGTTAAATTTGCGAAGCACATTTTGGCAGGTGAAGCAGACCCTGCCTCCATTTAGCCCCAAACTAAGATTATACGTTATTATTGTAAGACTGTTTTGCTAAAGTTTCTCAGCAGTTTCATTTCTGCATGCTGTTTATGTATTAACTAGCTGCCCTATTTACCCTTCACACCTAAAAAAAAATACATACATGTTGGTGACTTCAAACTAAGTATGAGAGCACATGAGTGACAACGGGAGGTCTGTACGAGGCAACGCAGCCTACAAACCTGACTCTGTTATATTAGATCTGCTAGGCAGAATAAGCCTAAATTCTCAAAACTTGTGGAATGATATGAAATATTTTAGACCCAAGTCATGCAGATTAAAACAGGCAATTCCAGCAAATACTAAAGCAATGTTTTGACAAAAATAGTTTTTCACCTCATCTATTTTAATATATTTAATCTAAGATATGAGCAGTGGCAGGAAAGAAGGAAGAAGAGAATAATGCATCTTATATGCATTAGAAATTGTAACGGTGAAGCAACTCAACCAGAACCCAAAATGCAGCCAGACAAGAGAATGGTTAACCAAAAGATTTATTATAAAAAAATAATAATTATTATTGTGTAGAAGAGGTTCCACTGAAGCGATCAGACAGGAAGGACAGGAATGGAGGTTTCTCAGGGAACTGAAATCCAGCCGGGGAGGAAGGGGAAGTGGACAACAGGAGGTCTTGCGGGTTCCAGGAACAAACAGGGGACAGAGAATATTTCCACCAACCAGATGCAGAAGCGGGAGACAATCCAAGGTAAAGCGCAGGATGGTTTCAGGCAGGGCTAGTCCAGTAATCCAGAGACAGAGTCAGAGACAGGCAGGTTTCAGCAACGTGAGGTCAGGACTTTTCCTAACAGCAGAAGGACTAGGCAGAAATCTGTGGTCAAAAAACAGGCAGGATCAGATAACCAGAAAAAACTGTCTTGAAACATGAATCAAGGCTTGAAAGCTGTGATAGAGGCAACAGACGATCTCGCACTGAGCTGGTGACGAGCAGCTGATTAAATAGGAGCAGCCCAGTGCAGGTGAAGGCAATGAGTAATCAGCACAGTCAAGGTGGAGCTGAAGGGCTGGAATCATGACAGAAATATATAGATCTAGTTGCACTGGATCAGCTCACAGCACAATGGGAAGAAGCACGGATAAAAATCAGTTCCTTTAAAGATGAGGACACACAACACGGTTTTTTGGCCAAATTCTACCCACCATTTGTCAGTTTGGATTAGTCAGGAGCAATCAACGTGGGAAGTTGGTGTGTAAGGGGTAAAGCAGAGACGGCATGTCGACGTTGTGGCTGTGACTCCAAGTGCACTTAAGTAGCAAAAATAAAAGGCTTCAGACTCAACTAAGACGTGCCGTAAAGACTTGAGACTTGACTTGGAATCCTGGTCTGAGTCTTAGTACCAGTTTTTATCACATGTACTGAATATGTTGGAAAAATGTATATAAGTTATCATTGTTTAGTTTAAAACATGTTTATGTTTGAAGTTCTACTATAGTTAAGATGATTCCTATGATTGCCTTTTGAATGTGAAAAGTATTTGTGGAAGGTTAAGGAATGTGGTCTGGAGTGGATCACTCCCTGGACATGACAAGCTTATACCATATATGGGAATGTCTACACTTTTAGGTTGAAATCTCTGTAAGAATTGGCTGAACCGATTCCCGCTTTTTGCTTGTTGGAATGTGAGTTGTAAATAAAAGGCTGGTGCAAGGATTTCTCCCTTTGTGAGAAGGAAGTCGCTGTTCTGGCAGAGGACTGTCTCACCTTGCAAGTCAAACTTACTTGGTTCACCTTGTGTCTTATTTTACACTTGTCTGTGTTTATCAGCTTTCTAACTCTAACAGAAGAGTAAAAGGAAGACAGTATGTGAGCTAAAGACTGCAGCTGCTGTGCGTGTTTTAATGTGAAAGAATGAGCTTCATTATTAGCTAGTTGGTGGATTGTGGGATGTTAATGGCTCATAACAATCTGCTCATGCAGGCTGTAGGTTTATAATAACGGCCACATGAACATGTCTGCAAATGAAAACTTCACTAAATGACTTTGGATCATTTTGGAAACAATATAAATTGAACTCAGACATTTTCTTGCTGCTAAGCAAGCTGCTATTAGAAGGATGCTTCCGGCGGAAAATCTAAAAATAAAAGCATTTTCTGTCCCATTTATTCAGAGGTTCGTTTATTTACTTACTACACTTTGACTTGTTCATTATGTTCTAATTTTTACCTTAAATTTAAACATTCTTACCATATAGAATTGAGGACAAAGTTTTTAAATGTGGAATTAGAAAATGGTTTCCAGTATTATTAAAAATTCTCCAACTCAGAGTGAGAAGAAAACTCTCCAGATTGATTACAATATATAATGAAGGAGTTGACAATATGACGACAGGGATAAACAGGTGTTCACTTACTCAGTACAATGACAAAAAAGCACTTTGTTTGATTTATTCAGAAATTCAATATTAACAGGTTTTAATATCATTTTATTATTTTTCTGAATTGGTAAATTTAACATTTTCTATACCGCTTCTTCCATAGTGGGTCGTGGGGGAAGCTGGTGCCTATCTCCAGCAGTCTAAGGGCAGGAGGCGGGGTACACCCTGGACAGGTCGCCAGTCCATTGCAGGGCAACATACAAACAACTAGGCACACACTCATTCACACACCTAAGGGCAAATTGGAGAGAACAACCGACTTAACAGTCATGTTTTTGGACTGCGGGAGGAAGCAGGTGAAAACCCGCATGCACAGGGAGAACATGCAAACATGCAGAAAGAACCACGGCCGGGAATCGAACCCTTCCTGCAAGGCAACAGTGCTACCAACTGCGCCACCATGCAGCCCCATAATAAAACATTGAAAGAAAATTAATAAATGTTATTTGTTGATTTAGGCTTAAGGATGAACAGGACAGGTTTTGAATCCTAGCCTAAAGCATTAGAAAGGTTAGAGGTGACCTAGACAAGAAAATGTTTTTTAAATATATATTCAGAATTGAGATCTGACTGAATTGGGTCAAAAGACACGAGGCTTGACTGGGAAATGGAGGAAAATTATTTGTGAACATTACTGGACAAAGACATGGTCTGTGAATGTGTAAGCAGAACAGACCTGACTTGAATCTGGATCTAATCAGGTTGTGTAAAGCGATTACTTAGCCAGAGGCAAACATTTGTTGCCAATTGTCAGTAAAAAAAAAGAGTGTGTGAAAGCTGCTCTGTAGTGCTCATTCGTTTTCCTACTTGCCCCTCCTGGAACAGAAACAGGTTTGGGGGTCAGGCTCTGCCTCTAGTGGAGGAGTTCAAGTATATTGGTGTCCTGGCCGGATGGAGCAATAGGTAGAGTTGAGTCAAAAAGCGAAGTTATCCGTCTATGTTTTGTCCCTCATCTATGAGACCAAATGAATCAGATTTGTGATTTCCCTCCATAACCTATTATCCTCTTGACCCAATCCCAGATTGGATGGATGGATGGATGGATGGATGGATGGATGGATGGATGGATGGATGGATGGATGGATGGATGGATGGATGGATGGATGGATGGATGGATGGATGGATGGATGGATTAAAAGTGGAAAAATGAAAAGTTTTAAAGAGGTATATACAAATTATGTACATCCTGGTGAATTTCCCCTAAATCTGTCAGAAAAGACTAAGCCTGAAAATTCAGGTAAACTATTCATTTGTTTAATGCAGTCTTTGTTTTTATGCAGGTGACATTCTTGGACGTGCCCTGAAGAACCTTGATGGTCTGCTCAAGATGCCATATGGATGTGGGGAGCAGAACATGGCTCTTTTGGCCCCCAACATCTATATCCTCCATTATCTTAAAAACACTCAGCAGCTGACCCCAGCCATCAAGGAGAAGGCCTTCAAGTTCCTATCCAGTGGTAGGTCTTTCAATTTTTAATGACTGTCATAATTTTCGTTCCTGTGCATCTGATGCTGTCAAAATATTGTCCAGTTTGAACAAACAAACATAAAAACATGCCTAATCACACATTTTGTTTAATGGACATCCTATCCTATTTTTTCCCCAAGGTTACCAGAGACAGCTGAACTACAAACATTTTACAGGGGCGTATAGCACCTTCAGCAGTGGACCAGAAAATACCTGGTGAGGACAATACTATCCATTCCTTTGTGTCTGTAAACTGACATTGAAGTGCTGGAAATGATGAGTTTAGTTTGGGCTGTTGAATATTACTCAAAACACCATACATCCCTAGCCAGTGAAATATCTTCAACTAACAGCTTAGAAATAAAAAACAAGGGTGTCTTGAAAAGCATGTGGTGCCTTTTCAGTTTTAGGGTTAGATTTTGACCATACTGTGATTACGCAGTATGACTTAGGATTGATTTATGTCACATGGGCAGATTTTGGTTAAAAATAAACTTTAATATGATCAGCATGTTTCTTTTAACTGGTTTTGGAGTGGCCCAACAGAGTCCCAACTTTAGCCTCATAAAGAATATGTAGAGAGAGCTAAAGATTAGGGTGATGACAGATAGGCATTCCAGCCACAAAAATACATCATTAAAATATCAGTGAAAACATCGAAAAGCTGGTAAGCAGTTCTTTGATAAAAAATAACTTAAGATCTCACTTCAAAAAAATATTTAACCCTGTATTGGTAACATTCAGAAGTTACTAATAAATAAGAACTTTTGTTGATTTAACTAGTCCACACTTCATTCCTTATACATTATAAATCATTCCTTATACCCAAAACAATAGTCTCACTTCCAGGTACTCTACAGCAAACGGTTTCCCTACTCAGATCATTGTAATACTCCATAGAACCCATTATAAAAGGAATAAATAACCCAAAACCCAAAAAAATACAGAGGCATTTTTTGATTAACTGCAATTTCTTTATCATTGTAATGTCTTGTCATTAGTCAACCAAATGTCAGTAATATTGATGCTCCTCAGGTTAACTTCTTTTGTACTGAGGTCTTTCTTCAAAGCTCAGTCTTTCATCTACATTGATCCATCCAAGATTGAAGAGTCCAGGACTTGGTTGAATCAACAACAAATGGAAAATGGTTGTTTCAGAAAATTGGGAAAACTCTTCAACAACAGGATGAAAGTAAGTTCACTCAGTGGCTCATTTAGAATTTGTACAGTAAAGAATTGTTTAATCTTGTGCTATGTTTCTTTGTTTCTCTTTCTGTGCTGATGAAGATTCACTCACCTCAGCATTCTGAATGTTTGAACTGACGGCACCTGATTGTTATGATTTGGGGTTGTTTGGTTTGGTTTCTGGTTTTTTATATGTTTTTCACTGCTCAAGTTTTGAAACATGCTTTTGTTTATTATTTTTCTGGTCATGTTTTAGCCTTGTTCATGTTTTGTTTGTATATTAGCGTCTCTGTTTTTTGCTGCAGCCACATTTTGTTCTGTCTGTGAATTAAGTTTATTCGGTTCACCTGCACCATGTTAATCAGTGTTGTTTTCCACCTGTACCATGCTCCATATATACACACCTGTTCAGTTAGTTGGGGCGGAAACATTTCTCATTCTCATTCTCATGCCTTGTTCTCTAACCAAGTCTTGTCTTTTTGATCATGCCATGCCTGTCTTGCCTGCCCGTTTGTTTTGTTCCTGCCTCCTGCTGAGTGTGAGTTTTTGTAATTAAACTTTATTTCACTTACCATCACGATGCTTGCTCATCTGCATTCTGGGATCCAATATCATGCAAACCGTAACACTGATCTACTTTCTAAAAAGTTCAGCGAATTATCACTTAGAGGCATGAAGGACAATCGGCCGTTTTCCTGTTCTAAAAATGCATTATAAATAAGTTATTTTCAGTGAAAGAAAAGAAAATCAAGTATTAAAATCGACTACATTCACAAGTATGGACAGACATCAACAGAGTCAAGTAAGCCCATTGGCCTTTAATGTAAGCCAACATTTTTGACAGATGCTGAATTGATGAGAAGTATTTAAATAATATTAATATTGATCAATATTCCAACTTTGCATTTAAAAGAGCTTTACCTTAATAAGTCATGGCAAAAACTAACCTTTCCTGTAAACAAGAGAAATGAAAATGATGGACCAGCAGTTCGCTGAAACAAGCAGCGAGGGGTTATTGGGGAGAAACTCTGCTCCAAACTTTAAAGGTACTTTAAACCATAGAAACAGTATGTTGGAAGATTTGATTTACATTCTAATTAATTCAGCTAAAAGCAATCTGACCACGAGGGCAGCCACAGAGCAATGAACCTGTATGACAAGATAGTCATTTCATTCCAAAAATAAATGGAAATGGTGACATCACAGAGAAAGTAACATACCCTGGCCTGACACAGTGGAACACTGATATTGATATTGGTCACAATACACACACTCGAGGTTCTTGCTATTGAAAAAAAAAATATATATATTCTCTGTCACAATAATTTTAGGATATTGAAAAATTCTAAAAAGGTTTAACTCTTATGTTCTATCTTTTGATCTGGTGTTTCCTGTTAATAATATATAGAGAAACAGCACAGACACCAGTCAACAAAATCACATCACCACAACATGCTAGCAATAAGAATATATATTCACATTGATTTCATTTTTTAATATGAATAACATTTTCTCTGAAAAGGAATAAGGCCAGTTTGATAAACGTAGTAGAATAATCTACCTTTTTAGGTGATTAAAGAAATGCCATTTAGTTGACCTGTAACCCTCCTTTATTTAGCCCAAAATGTAGCACTCAATAAAGTAGAGTATTATCATTCTATCATTACAAACAGGAAATCATGGTGAATGATATATATCCCACATGCACTATTCACACCTGGATCACATCTAAAGCAACACACACACACACACACACACACACACACACACACACACACACACACACACACACACACACACACACACACACACACACACACACACACACACACACACACACACATTTCAGGCAAACTCATGGCTAACAAACTCTACATGGTCACATAAAAAAACAGACTGTAAAACATTTTTGTTCTGAATTGAAAAATGCACAGATGAAAAATGATGGTTAACATGTTTATCTCCACTCTACTCCACTCTAGGGTGGTGTGTCTGATAAAGTAACTCTCAGTGCTTACATCACTGCTGCCTTTTTGGAGATGAATATTTCTGCAAATGTAAGTGAATACATGTAACATATAATGTAATTTCATTTAAAATGTTTAGTATTTTTGCTGATTAGTACTTTAGCAATATTCTTCATCCTTTTCTAAAGAGTTCTGTAGATGTTTTTATTGCTCTGTCTTCTGTCTTGTAAGTAGGTATTTACTTGCAGGTGCACAAGTGAAACAGTTTTTGAATAGTTTTTTTTAATCAGTCACTTTTATAGCTTTACAGTTTTAGTGCTCTAGCAGAGCACTAAAACGTAAAACTATAACGTAGTTATATATATAGTTATAAAATGTAGTTTTATAACGTAAAACTAAAACGTAGAGCCCTGATTTGATTGTAGCATTTTATCTGACCAACCAAGTGCTCATAATGCTCACGTCTGCCTTGGTCAGAAAAACATGCAGGTGGGAGAATATTTATCTGTAAGTTGAGTTTCAACGTTCTGCTTGTCTCTGCTGGTCCTGCAAGCCAATATCTGGATTTGTGACTGGTAAGGTCTTCTGCAGGGTCCCAACAGAACAAGAGACGTAAACACAACGCAGTATAAGCTTTCAGTATTGATGGTTTGGGAACGAGTTTTTTTTTTTTTAGGAAAGTTTAACTCAAAGGGGCCTTTCAAACCTGTTTCCATCTAAGGTCCCCAAAAAGATGGGAGTAGCTTAACAGCTTGACCATGCAGTGTCCACACCTGTTTATGAACAACAATGATGGAAATATTCTGGAAAAAAGTATCTGTCTGTGAATGACAGGGAGTAAATTCTGTTAAAGGATCTGATTTTGAAGAAGAGCCTGTCATGCCTCAGAGAGTCCATCAATAACTTCAGCAACACCTACACTACAGCTCTGCTGGCGTACGTCTTCACACTGGCTGGAGACATGGAGACCAGAGCTCACCTCCTGCAGCACCTCGACTCAGTTGCAATAAAACAAGGTGAGTCATGATTCTGATGAAATTGATTCAAAGTTCATAACCAGGACTGAATCTTCTTTCTGTTTATGGATGGCTATTATTAGGGAGCTTCATCCATTGGTCTCAGACAGCAACAGAAACATCAGCTTCTCTGTCTGTGGAGATCAGCTCCTATGTGCTGCTGGCGAAGCTCTCTACCTCCCACACTGCTGAAGACCTGGGTTATGCCTCAAGAATTGTTAGGTGGCTGACGACCCAGCAGAACCATTATGGTGGCTTCTCCTCCACTCAGGTACTGAAACACTAGAAGCTATTGGAGGATCTAATTGTCTTAACCATAAGACTTTGACTCCTAAAATATCAATAAGTGAGGCTGAATATTTGTAATATATTTACGTTTTGTAGAGAAATATTGTTATTGTTTATAATGCTATTAGTCATGTTATATCTAGTTTGATATAACAAGACATGTGGGATAA
>JAHUTJ010033939.1:0-21936 GCA_036250325.1 Characodon lateralis
GGTTCCTAAGAACCTGAAGTGCTCCACAGACGACACGGTGTTGTTGAGGATGGTGAGGGTGGTGTATGGGGGTGGTGGTCTCCGAAAGTCCACCACCGTTTCCACAGTCTTGAGTGGGTTCAGTTCAAGGTAGTTCTGACTGCACCAGTGTACCAGCCGATCCACCTGCTGTCTGTATGCAGACTCATCACCGTCCTGGATCAGTCCAATGACAGTGGTGTCATCTGCAAACTTAATGAGTTTCACGGACGAGTCCGGTGAGGTGCAGTCATTTGTGTACAGGGAGAAGAGGAGTGGGGATAGAACACACCCCTGGGGGGCACTAGTACTTCTGGATCGGGAGAAGATGCTCCCCGGTCTCACCTGCTGCTGTCGGTCCGTCAGGAAGCTGTTGATCCACTGACAGGTGGAGGCTGGGATGTTGAGCTGGGTGAGCTTCTGGTGGAGGATGTCTGGTATGATGGTGTTGAAGGCCGAGCTGAAGCCTACAAACAGGATCCTGGTGTACGTCACTACATGGTTGAGGTGTTGCAGGATGAAGTGTAGACCTAAGTTGACACCATCATCTGCCGACCTGTTTGCTCGGTAAGCAAATTGCAGGGGGTCCAGCAGGGGGCCTGTGATGTCTTTCAGGTGCTTCAACACCAGCCGCTCAAAGGACTTCATGACCACAGACGTCAGGGCTACAGGCCTGTAGTCATTTAATCCTACGATGGTGGGTTTCTTGGGCACCGGGATGTTGGTGGATCGTTTGGTGCAGGAGGGGACCTCACATGTCTCCAGTGACTTGTTGAAGATCCGGGTGAAGGTCGGAGCGAGTTGATTTGCACAGGCTTTGAGGCATGATGGGGAGACGTTATCAGGTCCTCCAGCTTTCTTTGTTTTCATGCGCTGAAAGAGCCTGTTTACCTCTTCCTCGGAGATCTTTAGTGCCTTCAGAGGATCTGAAGGTAGGGGGTTGGTTACTTTATGGGAGGAATTTGTTCTTGAATGGGATGTGGAGGAGATGGTTTGAGGTGTGAACAGCTTCCTGTCATGTCTGCAGCAGAACTACACCTTTCTGCCAACAAAGACCATCAGCCTTCTAAGTGGTCAGTTTGTCTTTTTCCGTTGTTCAACCAGTTTGACGTGTGAAGTCAGGGTCCAAATGTGTCATTGATCACATAAACAAAACTCTTTAGTCATTCGTAACCCTAGTACAGTCTCTCTTCTGATGGTAAACAAATTATTTTCTACTGATAAATGCCCGTAAAAATCATCTGGTGTTTTATTTCACAGCCAGTTTTACTACTACCAGCCAATTTACAAGCACTCCAAATTGAGTTCATACAAATGACACAAAGTCCTATATTTGGTGGATTTCAATACACTCCTGCTTTCTCCTGCCCCTCCTCTTGCTCTATTCCCCTCCCCTGTCATATTGATGTACCCCCACGGCTCCCCTGCACCACCAGGTATGACTAACTGCTATCTTGCTCCCGCGACTCTTTTGTCATTTATCTTGCTCCGCTATGCCGGCCAGCTGACTGCACAGCACGACAGCATGCGGTGACAATAATTTGCACTGATCGTACCCTTCTGCCTACCCTGCTGTTACAAATGGCAATCGATTATCATGCAGTAGCGCTATTGACTGTCCAACCCTTGTATGTGTTTGTACATGAGGACGGGTTTGTGTTGGTTACTTCAAGTGCAGCAGTGCCCTCTGCAAATTATTTTTGTTTATTTTGCTGCTACACATCATAGTCTTTTATAAATTAATTTAGTTTATGAAATATTTCTGCTAAAATCATTTAGGATCAGTGTGAGTGGTTATGCAAGTTAAGTATGTATTGTTGTGGAAAGTGAGGCCCTGTCTTAGTTGACATGTAAGGTTTCTGCTTTTATTTATTGTGTTTGAAGCTTAGAGACACAGCAAAAACTGTTTAATAATATACATTTATAGATAGTATTTAAATTAAGACATCAAGAAAGGCCAAAAAAAATCAACTTAGAAATAAAACGTCTGGGATAAAAAGTAAATTTTGGGTGAATAACTAATCTTTAGAAATTTCTTTGGGAGACATATAAGTTAAAAGATGAACCCTGGTTACTCTGCATTGAACCTCCAGAATACTTTCCTTTGGTTTGACTTTAAATCCTTTGCTTTAAAACAATTTCTTTCGTCCTGCTTTCTTTCAGGCCAGCTGCCCCAGACAGGCCACTGTATGTCTCTGCTGTAGTTATCCTCTTCAGTAGCAGTACACCTCAACATTGGTGCCCTGCAAATAGAGTGTGTATAATATTGATGACCAGGATATGTGCCGTTTAATCAGCGCTATCGACCTGCTCGGCACCATTGCCTTGTGCTGCCGGGGTGGAGCAGCTCTTAAAACAAGAGGGAGCGTTTGATTCCTTGGTCAGGGCTACATTAACGGCTCCAGGGCTCCTCTTCCCACCTCTCCCGTTACTGCATTGTGCTCTCGCTTTAATCAATACTCTCAGCAATTGCTGAAATTAAAAGGGAAAAAATAGGTTTGCTGAATCCTCACCCAGTGGCTTCCTGTGGACTTGTGGTGGCCTCTGTGGATCGCAGAGCACTTACAGGAAGTGGGGGGGAAAGGTGTTTGAAGGGCTGATTGATGGGCTGTCTCAGCAAGGCGCTCACCCACTCAGACTCCACCATACTGTCAACTTCGTCTTTGTGCAAGACTCTGTAAATCACAGGGAAAATGTACAAACACTTTTATTTTACACCTGAACAAAGAATCCATCTGAATTTTATCAGGCTCACCTTGTCTATCATAAATCATCTTCCATAATGGGCCCACGATTTTATCTGCAGGTTAAAAGGCATAATGTCCATGTTTTGATAATACTGACAAATCACAAACTTTCTTTCAAAATTTCTTTCTCCCAGTAATCACTCTGCGAATACCTTTGAAGTCCCATGCCAGTGTCAGCCAGAGATGGAGTCGTTTCATGTAATTGTTGCTGTCTAACTTTGAGGGCAACCCGAAGGAACAGGACCTTTATTAGTACAATCGCAGGCAGTTTCGGCTTACCGACAGTAATGTGTTCCAGGCACCTCAAACACACATGTATGCGCACACACGGCCATAGAACGGACGGTTTCAAATCACCAATGGGTGGGTGTCTGGCTCTGGAATGCAATTACCCCAGTATGAAGACGGCTACATACATGGAGAGCGCATTTGGTCCAATAAGGTGAGTCGGTTCAGTTTGCTTTGGGTCTGAGAAAACTTAGAATATAAGGAGGTAGCTGTATAACATTACTACATACCTTAGAGACTTTCTGGCACAGAAAAACGTATTGGTTACAAAAAGCTCCATGTACAATTAATAATAGAGCTTTCAGGCACTTAATTTATAAATACTTTGTAAAATCCAGATTGTCACGCTGTACATTGGTCAGCATTTATAAATGTGGCCACCTTCTCTATGCAGGCATGACTGGGTTTATTTCTGTTTTTGTGAAATAGCCTAGAAAAGCCACAAACCACATGCTTCATTTTTTTTTTTTTTTTAGCATTTTATGTGATCGACCAAATCACAGTAGTCCATAACTGTGAAGTGAAAGGAAAATGATACTTTGTTTTCAAAGGTTTTGGGTTAGTGCATCTTTACAAAACAGAGCATTTGTGAATATTAATTTTCTAACCTTGTCACAGATTTTCTGTTGAACACATGAATATGCTGTCAGTCAGCTGTGTATGATGGCTAAAGGACAATTCATTCTGAAGTTTAATAGTCTGGACGTTTTTCTCTACTGTGCTAATGGAAACTTGGCAGCTACTTTCTTCGAAGTTGGGACCCCTCACAAAAATTAACATATAAGGCCCATCTGCCTTAGCTTGAACTAGGTGTGTACTGGGATTTTTTTTAAATTCATGGTTTCCAAACCAAGACTTCCAGTCATACTCTTCTTGGGGTTTACATTTATTTTATTGAGGTGCACAAGACTGGAGAATTCTTTCTCATTTTATGTAGCATAAAATCGTACTCCGTCTTCCCTTTATGTCACTGTGTGCTGTCAGTTAGCTGTATATCATGGGAAGTAGAGCACCTTTGAATCTGTTGCTTTCTTCAAGGAAAATGAAAGTATTAATAGCTTGAAACTTTTTAGTGACTATTTCAAATTTAGCAGCAAGACCAGATTCTAGATTTTTTTTTTATGTTTAAGTTTTTAAACCACCTAACTTTTCTCATACTGTCCCACATTTTCTGTTTTTTTCCAAAATAGCTTGTTTCATTTTGTTCACGTTACTATTGATGACCTTCCAGAAAGCAGAGTTTTTGGTGGTTGTTCTAATCACGTCACAGTGTACCTCTTTTAATTCAATCAAATGTTAGCAACAAACATTGACTGTTACCAAAGAAAACGATAAACCAGACTACTTTTGTGCAGGCAATGCTGTCAGTAAAATGGTATTTCTTTGCATTGATTGAATATAAATTGCTACTGTCTAGTTAAAGTACAAAATTTACCATTTAATAAATTAATGATATAATCATGGTGTCTCTGCCCCTTAGTTTGCATAATTAGTTAAATGCTATAGGCAAAGATGAGCCTTTTTCAGCTTTCTGGTACATCCTGACATTTTAAAGAGTAAGGTTTCCCCTATCATTGGACGAGAAACTATCCCTCAGCATGACAGATCCTCTACTGTACTTTATTGTGGGGAGGAGGTGCTTTTCTACATCTTCATCCTTTTTGTTACACCAGACCAACTTGGAATGTTTGTTACAGAAAAAAAGCTCAATTTCAGCCTCACCTAACCAAAGTCCTGTTTTCTTCAGCAAATTCACCTACAATGGACGAGAAGAACTTAGGTTCTCTTCCAGCCTTGTTTGTTCTGTTCCAGTTGTTTCAAACTGCTCCAACTGTAGACAGATATGAAGATCAACACACATCTCCACTACCTGAAGGATATGTTCTCTTGTCATTCAGGAATTATCAAGTTTTTTGCGTGAACTCTGAACTAGTTTTGCTTCCAGGAACCGCTAAGAAAAGACACAAATCCTAGGCTCTCCAACCAGGATATCTTTGTAATAACTGTTTTATTTTTATAGGATATATTTCTAGGATTTTTGTATCCAGGTACATTTATTATCCTTTTTCTGCTTCATTTAAAACAGACACTTCTTTTCATTCCATTATCAGTCATTGCAAAGGAGGTTTAACAGATTGTCATTCATTCCTGCAACCCCTCAACAATGCTCCTTCTCAGTCCTGCAGACCAGCATCCGGAGCACAGGGGAAAAACCAGCATCACGAGTCAAAAGGCCCATTCCCTAACCCTCATAAATTGCACATAACTTGATTACAATGAGATGATTATACCTTATTAGCAAGGATATTATGGCGTCTTCTTTCTGGCCTCATTATGTGAACTTGCATCTGCGACTCTTTTTCCCCCCTAGCCATTATTGCAGCTGGTAGAAGAGGATTTCTATGACCTGGCTGATAAATTCTGATTATTTTACTGAATATACCTTAGATTTGCTCAGGCTAATCGTCCAGCAAAATAAAGTCTTGCTGCAAGTCTAAATAATCGTCTGCAGAAGGATGTGCGAGCTCAGCAAACCTGCAGCTAAGTTAAGGTTTTAAAAAGACATCTAGATTAAGGGGCGTCCATGATTACAGGGGCGCATTACAGAGTGCTCCTGTGCTGTGCAAACTGCCGCGCTGCCAGCATCAACATTTTCCTGCACGTCAGCCGGTGAAATGAGAGCAACTGCCATATAATCTGTTTTTAATGGATGCTAATGCAGGAACACCTGTCACAACAGCGGAAGCGTATTTTCACTCCAATATAATCCTCAAAAGATTACACATGTTAGGAGCAGGTATTCCTGGATTAAATGTTGACGGGATGTGAATTATGTCTTACAGGAGAATGTATTTGTTGTCATCAAGAGAAAGGAACTTTATTACACTGAAAACATGCCCTAAAGTTGACTGATTTGTTGACATTTGTCACTCTTACCTGTTAAGTTTTTTTTAACCCTTATCCTTAGTGTTTTAGCTTTGAACTCAGGAGGAATCAAACAGGACAGATGAATAAAGAAAAAAATAAAATAATTACCTTTTTTTTCTTTAATCAGAAATAAGAATTAGATGTTTCTGGTCAAGAAAATTAAAAATCATGTAGTTTCACTTCATGTCTCTGTTTTGGTGCTGCCAGTCAGTCTATTTTGTTTTTTTTCAAATTCAAGGTTTTTGTTAAAGACTCAGACTAGGATTGCTGCCCTACCTGGAAAAGTTTGGAATGCAAGTACTTCCCAGACTTCTGGTTGGATAGAAAATAAGAGTATGGAAACATCTTTTTTTTTTATTTTTCCATAGTCTAATATCTACATCCACCCTTTGTCCATCCATCCATCCATCCATCCATCCATCCATCCATCCATCCATCCATCCATCCATCCATCCATCCATCCATTAATTGGTAGTGATAATGTTTAAATTAAAGATATTCAAATAAAAAGTTGTAAAGAATATTCTTCCGTTAGTTTTAGATGTCCATGAATATATGATGACACCTTTTAATATTTTTTTCCATTTGAATTCGTCCAACACCCTCCCTCTCCTTTTGGTGGGACACCACCCCCATATATATTGCTTTAATCACTAACATTACAAGAGTCCATCTGTCAGACGAACACTGAAGGACCATAAAGAAGTGCTGCTCTCTTTTCACCACAATCGCTGCTGCTGTTGTATCATATTGCTACATCACTTTCATTCCACAATACAGGTTTACCCTGAGATCTCCTGGATTATGGCTGTATGTGGACTCCT
Source organism: Characodon lateralis (assembly GCA_036250325.1). Taxonomy (NCBI): domain Eukaryota; kingdom Metazoa; phylum Chordata; class Actinopteri; order Cyprinodontiformes; family Goodeidae; genus Characodon; species Characodon lateralis. The sequence continues at coordinate 6,806 of JAHUTJ010033939.1, forward strand.
TTCCCAATGGAATGTGCACAGAAAAACCTCCAAAGGTTCCTCGAAATGACCTCAACAGACTCCGTTCACTGCAGAGGAGCGATGGCTCTTTTTCGAGGCTCCTCCTGGGTGTCAATGACACCAAGATAGTTAAATTGCCCTGCCCTTCTCCTAGCTATCCAACAAAGGAAGCATAAATCAGCTTTGTGAATCCAACATCTTGCCCTTTAGGTCACAAGCCATATCTCATGATCATAGGCGATTGTTGCAACGTAGGTAGAACTTCAATTTAGGAGATTTTTCTTTTGTTTTAGTGGGTACTTCACCTGATTGGTGCAGGACACACATTTGTGCAGATGAATTCCTTCACTGATATCCATCTGCTGCACCATCATGCCATCACTTATGAACGAGACACCAAGATACTTGAACTCTTCTGCTGTTCTTCCAGTCTTCCTAAAGAGGAAGCTCCTATCAATTCCTTGTATGCAGGATCTTGCTCTTTTAGATTTGGACCATGTCTGACAACAGGGGTAAATAAAGAGCTTTTTATTTTATCTGTTGTGGATTCATTACCGTAGACAAAGCTCTTAACTGCCATGACCTTTGAACAAGGCACCATTATACTTAAACACCTCAAGTTCTTTAAAATTGTTACTTTTTCAGAAGATAGCTTTGGTGCAAATGTTTCAGATAAATCTATACAGACATGTCAGAAAAAACAAACAATTGAGACTGCACCATGTAAACTGTGACCTTTGACACAGCCCCCGTTTGTGTGTATATAATCACTGTCTATAAATAGTTTTCAAAGGCATTTGTTAAACTTAATGCAATCAGTACCTTTTACCTTTGGTTTCTGTTTGGACCACAAATCTTTGATGGTCTTCTGCTTCCAACTGTGCTCAACGGAGCTTCTCCTCGTCTTTATGAGCCTTACTTTTCTTCATCAACTTCCACACCTCCTGCCTGAGATATCCTGGGATGACAGCCGTGAAGAAGAGAAGCTCTACCTGACAAGCCAGCAGGAGTGAGTGAGCAGACACGTATAGGTAAATTGGAAGACAGGGGGGTCTGATATGCTATTTTAGACCTTCTAAGGAGCTCATTAGGCAAAGATCTTAGGTGATGCTACCGGCTTCCGCACCTTTGCCTGCCACACCAGGAGTGAGTCAATTTTATTCACTGTTAAAGGAAGAGGAGGAGTGTTTGTTTAGCAGGTGGGAGGGAGCACACTTAGTCAACAGGCCTCTTCCATCTCCCAGAAGGCTCATCTCAACTTTCAATTGTACGACTTGTTAGTGATTTTTCCTGACATCGGATACTTCAAGTTATAAGCTGGATTGCACTTTATTATGTGTTGTATGATAATATTTTTGCCTCTGAATTAATGAAGGGGGTAGCTGCTCCCTGAGGTCCTCTTCTCCACCTCTCCTAGAGATTTCATTATTTGACTTGAGAATGTACACTTACCTCAGAGCGGCTTCCTTATTCCCAGCAACGCCAGAACCACATGCCGAAAAGACTTTGACGGATCTCTTCTTCCATCCTGGACAAGGATGACAAGGAGCTTCTGACACGCTCTACTCCAGCTCCAGTCTCATGACATGAGCCTTCTGCCGCCACCAGGGAGGATGCTGGCATACGCAGCAGTGATTCACCTATTAAAGTGTGGCTTTAGAAATGTGACGCGCACCTGCGGCATGCACACATAGGCGCACACACACCTCCTGGATAAGCTGCTGCTGAGAGCAGATGTACCAGACAGGAGGCACAACATGAAAAAAGTCGGCAAGTGTGTGTTATTCTGCAGACAGCAACGTCTAAATCTAGCTTCCTCCCAGAAGCACAATGGAGAGATTACTCTCAAAGTGCCAGGTAGACAACAAGATGTTAGCTGTCAGAGCTGGAGTTAATCGGGTTTCAAGCAGACTCAGGTACACTATCTTTTGCTTTTGAGTGAGCACATTTCTCGACATTAATCCTTACTAAGCCTTTGCAGTTATTGTAATCTAATTAATGACTTCACTTTTCCCCGAAGTCTATTGCAAACTTAAACCTGGCTGAATGTGTGTTTATGTTTTAGTTTCTGCATTTAACCCAAGAAAATGCTCATTTGTTCACATCTTTTGAAATGCAAATGAGTTTTGAGTTATTCTTCGTTCTTTATATTTTCCTTCTAAGCAACCAGATTGCTTCTCTGCATTGCAAGGAGTAAGTTGAGAGGGTTTGAGCACCTAATCTGGATGCCTTCCAGACACCATTGGCTGTTTTTTTGGCATGTTTTACTAGAGACCCAGCATCTAATGGTTGTATGGGGACTGCTTTTAATCCCTCAGGAGTGTCCTTGGGAAAAGGATTTCTGGGTTTACCTCCAGGACATGCTAGATGTTTGTGACCCCACCTGAGATACACGGAAGACAATCGAATGTTAGATATGACACATTCATGAAAATGATCTAACACAAACATGATACCCATGACAGTAGTGTGGTGGTGATACAGCCTAATCTTGTGTATCACTGCAAGTGAGGCAGTCCAGTTGAAGAAATGAAGAAATTTGCTAATGCTGCAGCAGCATATGTCGGTACTACAACACCCTATAATAAATTTGACATTTTATTTAATTAATGCTGAAGGCTGCACTAATTTAATAAAAGATGGAAATAAAGCTCTGGTGCTTTGCTTGCTAATGCTATAGTTAAAACAAGTAAAAGCTAATACTACAAAATGTTGAGCTAAAGCTAGAATCTTAAAGCGAAAGCTAACACTACAACTGCGTAAGCACATCATTAACAGATGACACATAGGGTAAAGCTTCAAACTTGTAGCATTACAGCTAGCACTTATGCTACAACAGCTATAACTAATGATACAAAAGGTGATACTAAGCTAATGTTTCAACATCTAATGTTAAAGCATCAAACACTAACTATTATCTAGCACTACAACAGGTAGAGCAGAATATACAAATACTACAATCAAAGCTAACATTACAACATTTAAAGTTAGCATGATAATATCAAATACAAAAGGAACAATAAGTAATGATAAGGGTAGCACTGAAGCAACAACATTAAATGCTACAACCCTACAACAGGTTATTTAATTTCATTTGGGATTGTTGAATAGAGCTAAAGCTGCAAATGATAAAAATAACACTGAAACACCAGCAACAAAAGCTAATACTTCAAAAGATAAAATTAAAGCTGCAACATCTACTGCAAAAGATGATATCACATGGCTACAGTTTCTGAAACAACAAATTGCAATTAAATGGTTAATATTAAACCTCAAGCTGCAACAGCATAAGCTGCAAAAATGCAAATAAAAACTGCTCTCTAAAGACAATATGTGATAAAAAAAACAAAACATAAAAGGAGACCACTTTTCAACAGGAAGAGCTAAAGGTAGAAGGTGCTTAAAATAGACATTACAACAGCTAAAGCTAATCTATAATTCTGACAAAATAAATAAAAAATATCAACAACTATAGATAGCTAAGGTTAATGCTAAAACTGAAGTTATATGTTATAATGCTAAAGCTAGAAATAAAAACCATTTTGGCATTATAGCTTTAAATGCTAACACTAAAACAGCTAAGTTAGTGTTACAAATACTAAAGTTGAAATATCAAATGCTAAAACTATGACTTATGTTAAATCTGAGGCTAAAGCAAGCTAGCACTATGAAAAAAGCTAAATCAACATCAATTAATTCTAAAGGTTGCGCCACAAAAGGTAGAGCTAAAGCTAAAACTACAAACACTAAAGTTAATACTACATCTAATCGTAACACAAATGCTAACATGTGAGACCTAAACTATCACCACAGCAGCCAATACAAATGCTAAAGCTCTAAAATGAAGCAACAGACCCATAATTATACCATCTTTGTATTTTAGTTTATTTCTGTCGTTCAATACTAAATTATGAAGATGCATTTTCAAAGTAAACCTGGCAAAATTTCACTTTTTTCTATTTTAAGTCATTTTCTAGTTGCATAGATTGTGGTTCTAATCCTTATTTCTAGCCAGATTATCCTTTTAGGAATATGCTGCTAGTCTGGTGACAGGGCAGGGGAACATCTCGAATGTGTGGATAGCAGTGAAAAACCTACTCAGAGTTCAGAGCAGCGTGTTTTGTGATTTCAAAAAGTCCATTCATCCTGTCACTGGAAGATCATTTCAGTGCAAACATCTAGGATACTGTTAGGGGAACTGATCTGGCCTTTTGGCAGCTCTTTTATTTTTGTCCTTTAGGTAAAACATAACCTATTCTTGTTTTGCCTTCCTGATGCACTAAGGTTTGAAAACGACAGGGAACTGTCACAAAAGACTGGAGTAGGACACGGCAGTGGAGAAAAATAGATTTTCACTTCATACAAATACGATTATCCATGGCAGGTCTCTTCTTTCGCTCATCCTGTGATGTTGCAATTTCCACAAACACTATTTTTTTTATTTTTCTCTCCACTCTGTGCAAAATAGATCAAGAAGACACACAATTATCTCTAAAAAGTGGAACAGATTTTTATTAAATTAACCTTATTAGTGCATTACGGTAAGCAAATGCCAAAAAAAGGAGTTTCTCATTTGCATTAAGATAGATTTTTCAGGTTGGCTGCACAATTTAATTAAAGAAAAGATTAAGAATCATTAACCAAGCTGCTGTACCTTGCAGTAGCGACAGGCTTACATCTGACTCAGGTTAACAGAAACCCAGATGGTGGCTCTCTAACTGTTGAATCTCCGTAACCGAATCCGAATGATCCCATTAGCTTCCAGGGGCGGGTGGGGTGCTGAAAGTGAGGGAATTCTGCAAATTTTCAACACTTTTCATGGTACAGCCGGGGGCCAGGTTTGATCCGAGACTCCCTGCTTGACTTCAGTTTTAGGAAAAGGAGGGGGTGTCAGGGGTGACTCAGGTGGCAAGAGTTCATTTCAAGGTGGAAAATCTGCACAGCCACAAATGAAAAACTAATTTGTAACGCTTTGCATGAAATTAGAGCATTACCTAAAGTTCATAAGGCAATATTTCCAACACAGGAATGCATATAACTGTGACATCTCACAACATACATACTGTTTTTTCCTGCAAATCGACCTCTTTGTTTTAAAGTGCAACAAATCCAGCTGAAATGAGGCAGTTTGAGTTATTGATTAGATGACTTATAAACACTTCTAATGTGGTTGTCACATCCCCACATCTTCCATCTCTCTGTTCAGGCAGTAGCAGAGAAAAAATGGTGATAATCCACAGCCACAAACACCTTTAGATAACAAAGAATGTGCATTAAAATATCAATATCCCACATTGTCTAAATGAAGTGCAAATCACTGAGATGAATTTCACGAATCAACAACGCCAACCGAGCAGCAATTTATTTTTTTGTCATACAGTTTCAGTCTTTGATGAACATTTCAATCACATGGTAATGCTACAATTAATGCAAACACAATAAAAGCAAATTGCAATAGGGTTTTCCTGGACAGTAACATCGGAAGCAAGCTTAGTACCTTTTTCCCAACAATCGTCTTCCTCTGTTTAAAACAATTCAGCCTGATCCCATAAAGGCTGGAGAATAATTATTTAATACACTGTAACGGATTTTGTTAAAGTAGCATCTAATAGAAACTCTAGTTGTAAACACTCTTTGACTCTGATTGAAGACTGATAAACCTTCTAACACAACATTAATTTAAAGGCAAAAATACCCTTAAGAAGAATAACCACACTCTGGTATTATTGTTTGTAAAGTTTTTGGTGCACACAGAGATCTGCACAAATAGCCAAATCGTGAGAAAACATCTTTCAGCATACTTGGTCACCTCATAAACATAGATTTTCATTTGAATGTACACATAAACATAATTACTGAGTAAAAATGCTATATTTTTTGGTGGAAGGGTTATTTTCACATCTTTAGACCATGCAGGGGAGTGACATAAATCTGAGACCATGTTTCTAGACCAGGAAAATGTGGTTTCCTGGGCTGGATTAGGTTGCTTTGCTCAGTAACTGCACTTGTGTACTAAGATCCACTAGCTGATTGAAGGCTTATGAGGAGTTTATAGAGGGGGGTACTGGCTCAGCAACTGCTCCAAGCATTTGACCAAGCTACCAACAACAGCAGTCTTCCACCATAGTGCCTTGGCAAAATAAACTACTCATCTCTTGAAGATTGCACTGCCTGGTTTCATCCATCCATTCATTCATCTAGACAACTATTTATTGTCAACCACGTTTCCAAGAATGGGTCATGGTACAACAGGTCTAGGAGGAATGTCTCAGGACAAAGAGAACTGGGATCCAGTAAGTTCTGGGTCTGGCACAGGGCCTAGTGGTAAAGCCTGGTAGTGGGAAGCCTGGGAACATCTCTAAAGGGTGGCAACCAGTAGTCACCCTGCTCAGATACCTGAACCACCCCAATTGACTACTCTCAGTGTGGAGGAGCAGCAAGTCTGATTCGACTTCCTCCTGGATGACTGAGCTTCTGACCGTATATTTTAGTCTGTGTCCTGCCACTCTACTATTTCAGCCACTTATTCCATATCGGATCTCGTTCTTCCAGTCATGATCTCGGTGAGGATCGGAATATAGACAGACTGGTAAATTAAGAGTGTTGCTTTTTGGCTTATCTCTTTCTTTACTACAACAGACAGTATTAGCAATAATCCGAGAGCTGTTAAAAAAAACACAAAAATACTTAAATCCCTCCACCTTAAGCATAAAAGATTAAACACCAACCCTGAGAGAGCAGTTTAAATATTTCCAGTTGGAAATCATGGCTTCGGACTTTGGGGCTAACTTCTTGCCTCATGCAAACTCGAAATTGTAATCCATCAAGCGCTGATCACACTGTTTAATCTAGCCTTGAGGCATTTTCTAGGGTTTTGTGAACTTTCCTCATTGTTTTGACTGACTGTTTGACTGTTACTGCTTTAGTAATTGCCTACTAACACTAATTCTGCAGTCTCGATTGCAATATTTAGGTCTATAAGTGTCAGGTCCTTGCAAATTAAAAAACGTACATACCCATCAGTGTGTGCCAAATTACTTCCAAGTAGTAACTGGGCTAAACCAAGTTGGGTTCGATGGTTATGGTGACTCCAACTTCAAATAAAGACACTGTTGAAAAGTTTTTTTTAGTCTACACCTTAATCAGATGTTGATGTGTTTGTGTTCTGGATATTATGGTATTCACAAGTTTAGACCAAATTAACTTTGCTCCAGTCTTCCTACTCTTAAAGCCTCTTGGTAATAATAACAATATTTGTGGCGCATTGAAGAATTACATGCATGTGAATAAGAGGAAAGAAAAGAGTAAAGGAAAACTGGAAGAACTGCTTTAATGTAGGATTTTTTTCATATCTACTGTGTTGGAACTAAGTCAGCGGTCAAAGGTCTGATGCACACACAGACCAAGCCAAGAGGAGAGAGAGGATTTGACAGTTCTTTCTGACCACCGCAGGGTTAAAGAATTTGGTATGCAAATTATTCGGGGAGGATGTTGTTAAAAGTGTGAGGGAGAAATAGAAGAGAGAAGGAAGGTACACATCCAAACCTCTAATCCTCTTGCTTTCGCCAAAATGACAAATGCAGGAACTGAGGCATAAAAGAATCACTCATGTATGGCACACTTGAGTATTACTGCGAGGCACCTGCATTGGAATGAACAGATACAAATAAATACAAAATAATGCAGATGTGGGACGGGGGATGTTGGGTTGTGGCGATGGGACAGAGGAGAGAAGGAGGGTGGAATCACTAAGAAGCTTAAAAGAGTCTTCGGCGGTTGAATGCAATCAAGCGCCATTGAAATGATACCAGGTGCCTGGCAGGTGGAGGGAAACAGATGCGCTGGGGTTGGCAGCCTCAGCGGCATACAGGTGTAAAAAAACATGCCTGCTCCCTAATTACTGATTTAAATGCTTAATTTCTGTGTTTCAATATTGATTGCTACCTTTCTGCTCCTATTTCCCCACGGAGCGGACACAGTATTTGCACAGAGGCCATGTTGGTGTGTTTTCTTTCTTTTCTTTCCGTCTGTTTTTTCTCCTTTTTTATTTTAACTCAGCCAAACAAATCTCAGCTTTTCTCTCTCAAGCTTTGCTCTGTATTCATGTTTGGCTTCTTTCCCAAATCATTCCTGAGTGATTAAAGGGGGGAGGTGTGGGATGAGTCTTCGTTATTTGATGGCGGGGCAGCAGAAAAGCCCGCTCGCAGCGTTGCTCCTCTTCTCCCCTTTTGTAGATTGGATCATATACTGGTAATGGGACGCACAATCAATGGCCGTGCATCGATGCCAAAAGCTGCCCCCACCCTCCTCCACCTCCTCCTCTTCTTCTCCTTTCAGTGGATCCAGATGGATCTTTATCTTGCGATGTATTGATGAAAATCACTCCTCATTTGCTGGCCCCTCTTCCTTCCTCTACAGGCAAATGATAGACTTGTGTACCTGCTGCAATTTGTTCTTCAGTTTGGGATTTATAACCTGCTGTGCTGCAGAATGTGGGGGGAATAAAAACTGTGATGCTAATGAAAGTTGATAAATCTGAAGAATTAGGTCAATGTGTGCAAGTCTAAGCCAACGTATAGGGTTGAATACATCTCACCTTAAGTCATATTTATTATTGACTTGCAGAGAGGCAACTCCAAATATGGTATTACACCACAAATTCTGTTTTTGTCTTCACAGTCTGAGTGGGCATTTCAGGAACACGGCTGGGACCAGTCCAGGCCCACCGTGGCGGCTCCCATTGCAGGCCAACAGCTGCCTTTCCCAGGTGGCCTGACATTTGAGTCACAGCCGGCCAGATTAGATGGAAGGTGTACGTAGAGGGACAGACGGCAGGAGGATGATGAAGGACGGGGGTAGGGTGGTGGTGGGGGGAAGGAAGGAAGGAAAGGCAGTACGATTAACTTAGTGCCAGGTCCTCCAGAACACGGGGTTGGAAGGCGGGGGAGCCCAGGGGACAACCTGAGCCCCTGGATTTCAGTCCAGATGGCTTGCCAGGATACCCCAAAGGAGCTCTTCTTATTGATTTAGGAGGGAAAACAGAGAACCTGGCTCTACTATGGCTTCTAACTGTACCATACAAGACCTGCATGGTTACTCCTCTGTCCTTTTTATCTTCCCTAGGTTATCTGCAGCAACCCAAGGGGAATGTGAGCACGCAGGGGATGTGCAAAGAAGGCGAGATATGAATATAAGTCGACTGATTTAGCAGGTCAGATGTAAAATGGGTCACACTTTTGCAGGTCTAATCCGCTTCTTTTTGCGGTCAAATTGTGCGCTGATATGAGACGGTATCGGCTCCCTAGAACCAAATAGAGCCTGAGTGGTGCAGGCCTCCTTTAATACAAAGAGCTGCTCAGCTAGTGAGCAGGCGAGAGGAGATGTGCGAGATAAGATTTGTAGAAACACATGAAAGGGGACATGGGCATAAATATGTATGCAGCCCTTGGAGTGGAGCCCTTTTTGTGTGCCTATTAGTACAGTTTTTGTGATGCAGCCTATTCATTGTCAAGTTCCCCACCCAGACAGTTGTATTCCATACTTTACAAAAGGACATGTATCCAAAAGGATACAGCGTCAGGGATGTTTAAACCTATTTATGGTGACAATAATAAGACGTAAAAATAGAAAGTGTTTAAGAAACAAAATGTTGGACATTTTAGTTAAAAAGTATTAAAATACCTAAAAGGCAATGGACAATGAACTTTCATATACAGGAAAAAGTAAATAAAACTTTCTTGTTTAGCCGTTTGCTTAAATAAAAACTGGCGTGGGTAGCAGTTAAGTAGCGGCAGCTAGCCTGGTTAGCAGCTAGCATGGGTAGACTTAAGCTTGAAAGCAGGTGGCTTAGGTGGCTTTTAGTTTGTTAAACTAAGTAGATGTTGGCTTATTAATTTATAAATACCCAATTTTAGGGAAAAATCCACCTGGTCTAATATAAAGAACTTGTGCAGTCAAAATATATTCAAGAATATTATGCAAATATATGTCTAGGTGAAATCATTATGTAACAGAGAGGCATGTTAGTTCTTTACTAAAACAGTTTCAGTTTTATACCAGTTAGAGAGCTCAAACCCATTATATATTTTTTTGTAAATCACTGTTTCAGTATGCTTATAAATGGATGTCCTTATATCACCAGGTACATTTTGAACGTTTTTAGCAGTAGCTGTGTATGAACGATCTCTAGAGACCCATCTGCTATATCTAAACTGTTTAAAAGCAAAACTGAAAATGCGAGTTGGGACACAGTTACAAGTAGGATTTTATAAATGCCAGCTGGTGATATTTAGAACCATCAGTGTTTATAAACTGTGGTAAACAGCATTTATTCTCTACTAGTTACGCTGAATATTTTTTTTAAATGCACACTGTTTTTCCATTTGAAATAAATTGTTGGTCCACATTCCAGGGCCACACAAGTATGGGAAATCAATGGCAGCATTTACACCTCTTCACAAAGTTGAGGAAAAACATGGCCGAGGACATTTCTTAAATAAATGTAACTCATTTTGTAACACCATTTACCAATTCTTTTCAGTCATCAGCACACATTTGAGGTTTAAGGAAAACAGAGTTAGGACAAAGTTTGATGGATGTGGAAAAACAGATCTTACTGTTGTGGTTTGCTGCTTAGAAAGCAATGGTTGACAGGTAGGGAAAGGTGTTGTCTGCCATAGGATCTTTCATACTGAACATGCATGAATTTGTACCACTTTTGACAACTGATTTAAATACATTATCTGGATTTTCCCTCATAGTGCATAGAACGCACTATGCATAATGCAAAGAAATGGCTTCGCTCTGTAACTTCAGGTTGACCAAATGGTGAGTAGAACCAAGAGGAGGGTAGAGGAGCCGAAAAGTGTATTTAAGTAAGAGTAGTGTTACATCAAAATAATATTACTCAAGTAAAAGTAAAAAGTATGGCGTAGTAAAGCTACTCTTAAATTTTTTTCAAACGTTACTCAAGTAAATATGTTAGAACCTTAATCCATTCTAAAATATATAAAATCTTCAGAATATATAGAATCTTCAAAATTATGCAGTTAAGTTAAACAGAGACTTAACCTGATTCCCTCTGGGTAGATAGATACAGGGGTATGAAATGGTTAGCTGTGGGAGGGAACAAATCACAATGCTTGGGCATGAAATAGGAGTACGATTAACAAAGGGATGAACAATGTTGGGAACCAATCCCTATAAGGAATTTCAGAAGCACCAAATTTTTGAGGAAAGAATAACTTGCTTGTGGACTCTTTTAGACTCTTTTAGTTCATGAATGCTGTAACAGCCAAAAGCCATAAAGACATTTAAAGTGTTAAATTTCAAAGATCAGATGGTAAGCTATGTCTTCTTCCTTCAGGGAGTGGATTCAGGTTTTAAAATATTTTCTTCACCAAGATTGCTGAAGTGGTTTCAGTTTTCTTAAATTCACCTCGTGTTCATCTTAGTTTCTGTCAGCATTTAAAGAGTTAACTAAAATTCAGCCACAGGAGGGTCTCGGAGCATATGATATTTGTCAATAGCGTCAGTTAGCTATGAAACAGATCCCTTTCAGCTGGGGACCAGTGCAGTGAGGTATCTGTAACCGGACGCCCACGTGCTGCAAAGACTATTGACCTGCTTAGGTGGATCTCAGTGTGTTAAGATGGCAGCCACACTCACAGCATCTATATACACAGATTAAAGAGTTCAATGAGTAGCTATGTATTTGTTTTTCTCTTAAAGTGAACACCTTGGGCATTAAAAATGTTTTTGGGAGTCCTCCATAAAGCTTGCATGCTGTGGAGCCATAATCAGGAATGTGGGTTCGAAATAAATTCAAGATGTAAAAGAGGTTTATTGTGCAATTTTCAGGCATATTTCTTGATGGAAAACTGCATGCTTTCCATCATGGGCTGCAGTGTGTGTCTTCAAGGTTTTAGTAAATTGGGGGATCTCCCTAAATACCAGACCAGACAGCTACTTGGCTTTCTTTCCTTTGTTGTCTCTTGTTTTTCTGCCTGCTAACATGGACTCAAGATGCCAGCGTTTATAACAACTGTCTCCAGTGAGCAGGAGCTCGGATTCAAGTCACACACTGGAGAGAGATGCATGCCATGGTTGCAGTTCTGTTCCAACTCCCCACATGGTCCTGATATTTACTGAGAAATGTTCTCCGAGTAGAATTAAAAGAGAAAGTAGTTTGTTCTCCTAAAACACACACTCATTGGTGTCAGTGCTGTTGGGGAGTGTGTGCTGTGAGTGGAAACCTCTAAGAGTGTATGTGTGTGGTGATAATTGAAGCCCTCCTGCTCCTGTGGGAGTTCACTGATGCAAGCTTTTGACTGCAGTGTGGTTTGATGCTGAAAGGTGTGTTTTGTTTTATCACTCACAAGTGTTGCTGTGGGAAAGGGTGTGACACTGCTGCTAAAACCTGAACTGATTTCAGACCTGTCTGTGGACGTCTGGGGAAGAAACAGAACTATTGGTTCCAGTACTGACTTAGATCCGTAACAGGAGTGAATCGCTTTTGCGTTTGTATTCATTCTACTAGTGCTGACACAAACTAAAAATGTGTAAAAAATACCAGATTAAATTCTTTTTATCAACTTTAGAAGTGGAACATAAAACATTTTTTTTAATAATCTAATCAGTTCTAATGTTATGATAAGTAAAACTATAAATAATGCAAAAAGTGACAAAACCATTTGCTAGGTTAGCACATGTCCTTATTTTAATTAAATAAATCTAAAGTAAAATTAAATTAGTGTGCATGTTCTTGTCTTTTGCCCATTTCCTCCCACTCTGATGGTTATTTTATGCCACAGGCTTGTGATATTGCAGCTTATTACCACTGAATGTCCCGTTTTGCTGTTCACTGCATGGACGTATGCACAGATATAGGTCACAGCTGCAAACACAGCTCAGGGCAGTATGCTATTGTTCTATATGCCCTCGTACAAGGTGTATTAAACACACATATGCTCCTAAATGAATATTTAGATTACTACCCTTTATTATTAACCTGTCCTGGAAACATTTGAATTTCACCTCAAGCTTTGTTTTCCTTATCTAACCCACCACCACTACCCGCCCGTATCCCCCGGTTTTCACTGGGCGATGCCACAGTGCTCAGTGATGTATAATCACCTTGAAGTTAATTAATTGTAACACAACAACGCCGATGATAGCATCAGTGCCCGTGCGGTTCCCCCTTTTGTCTGCCCACCCGTTCTTTCTTCAGGTTGCTGAGGTGGCTGTCCTGGATGCTATCGAGCTAACATGGCTGCTATCTAAGGGCTCGTATGCGTGGGGTCCCAGCAAGTAATTAATCTCAATGAAGCCCGTAGCTGAGGTAGGTATGATGGCCTGGAATTAAATTACCTCCCCTCAACACACACATGCACATTGCGTACCCACCATCGATGCCATCACTTTTGTGCACCAGCGATTCAGCGCGAGGAAATGTGCCGCCTTTATTTTCCCAGGTTAATATGCACCACCTGAGCCTTATCGTCATTAAACAGCCTGGGGATATTATCCTAACCTATGCATGAGCGTTGTTCCACTTGAGCCTTTGTCATCAGTCGTTCTGAACACATTTTTAGTTCACATTGCACTTAGTGAATATGAATGTTGCTACAATTTGCAGTGAGATAACATGTGACAGAGACTGGGGGTTATTGGCTGCTTTAAATGTTGCTGGTTTTTGTCACGTTAGTAGATAAAAAATGGTATTTTATGTTTATAGTGCCGTTCGGAAGGACAGCTTTACCCTAATTTGAGTGCATGTATTCAGTTTGGGGAAAAAAAATCCCACATTAAGTGATATATTCTTGGCATAAAATCACTTATTGTTGAAACTTGAGCTCTGACTATAATTGAGCCCATTGAGGCCTACAGAGCTTAAGATGTTATTCTGGGTTCTTCTGTGACCTCCTGAATGAGTCATCAATGCACTCTTGGGGTAGGTTTGGTAGGCCAGTCTCTCCTGGGAAGGTTACCCACTGCTCAGTGGTGTGCTCTGTGGTTCACTGGAGACCTAAAGCCTTAGAAAAGGTTATTTTTAAGCGATTTCCTTATTTTACAGGTCTAGCAGTAATCAGGCCCAGGTGTGCCTGGTGGAACCGAACCAAATATATGTTATTTACAGATAATCCATGATTTAACTAGGGGGAATTGCTTTTTCCCATAGCGTCAGGTTGGTTTATATAGTTGTTTTTGCTTAATAAATGAAATCATTATATGTTTTTTGTATTCACTTGGGTTATCTGTGCTTAATATTCCAATATATTTGATAATCTGAAATGTTTTGAAGACAAGCATTTTCACTTCATATCCAGGTATATATAATCCAATCAATTCTGTCTCTACCAACAGAAGCCATTTATTCAGACTCAGATACAGTGACTTACTATACATTCCAACTGATCGTTATTATAACCAGATACAGTCAGAAATGAGCCCACAGCATCACAGCCCCTCCACCGTACTTTGCCTTGGATATGAGGTGCTTTTCCACATATCCATATTGTACTCCGGACCTACAAAGAGTGTTTATTGGTTATATTCACTTTACTGAAAATATTAGTACCAATTAATAAAAAAGTCAAATTAGAGCACTTTGCAAGACATAAAAAGGGTAATTTCAAATGTAATCATATAGAATATATGATCGAATCAATAAATGCATACCAAAACATCCCCCTTATATAGACAGATTGAGGTTCAGTACCATTTAATTATGATCAAAAACAGGTGATTGTAAATATAGTAAACTACAGTCAGAAACAGGGCCACAGCATGAAGGATCATCTACCGCCCTGAAGAACACGTTTCCACATATTCATCCTCTGCTTCATACAATGCCCACCTGGGGTGTTTGTAAAGTTTAGAATTGATCTGAACAATGCTGACATATTTGATGCTTTTTGTCTGCTTTACCTTCTCTTTTTTTTATTTTTATTCTTTTTTACCGTGTCCTGTCCGGCAGGGTATTGCTCAGAATTGTTGTCTGAGTGCCAAGAAATTTCCCAACAGATTTACTTTCACAAGCAGAGCATCACAGCTAATGCTTTAAAGCTCTGCTTGATATTTATAAAAGAAACTTTATTATAAACTTCTTTGGGAATATTTCAATTGTTACG
>JAHUTJ010033940.1:0-21922 GCA_036250325.1 Characodon lateralis
ATGGACAGACTCTCCCACCTCAGCTGTAGATCTCTGCAGTTCATCCAGAGTGATCATGGGCCTCTTGGCTGCATCTCTGATCAGTCTTCTCCTTGTTCGAGATGAAAGTTTAGAGGGTTGGCAGGGTCTTGGTAGATTTGCAGTGGTCTGATACTCCTTCCACTTCACGATTTTGTCCCACTTGTTGATTCTTCACAAAAAATTTGAATTTTATATCTTTATGTTTGAAGCCTGAAATGTGGCAATAGGTTGACCAGTTCAAGGGGGCCGAGTACTTTCGCAAGGCACTGTACTTCAGAGCATCTCTTTGATAGTTAAATGCACAGAGTTGCAGCTTATATCATTCACAAACACAGCCATACCCTGTCCTCTCTTCTTACCACTACTCTCTGGCTGCTCTCAACGTCTCCGTGGTTCTGTCGGCCCATAGTAAATGAAAACCGTCCATGTTTATGTGTGCAGTGTTAGCCTTGTTTCAGACAGGTTAATTAAGCTGCTATCTGTAGCTTCTGCAGCATGCATCTGTAGCCTCTGTGCCCAGGTAAAGGCACCCAATTCATCCACTTCGTTGGGAAGGTATGTCACATTTCCCATGTTGATGGTTGGGACAATGAGTCTGTACCTTCTCGTCCGGTTGCGTCGCTTGATACCAGTTCGGGTCCCATGTCTCCTCCTTCTCAGCTCGCAGGGAATGTCAGGTTCCTTAGCTACCAAGACCTAACAGCTGATCCCTGGTGTAAACAAATGGAGCATGCCCACTCACCCGGTCTCCGAACACAAATGCTGTGAAAAAAGAAAATAAAAACAAAGTTGTCAGCTCTATAATGTGTACAGCAAGGTGGAAAAACCAGGCACACACAACACTTCTAAAAGACGTTTTTAAAAGAAAAACTCAGGGCTGAGTGGGAGATGCTTAAACAGGTTACCTGCTCATGTGGTCCAGAGTTGTAAATCTGTAAATCTGTACATGCACAACTCATTTGTTTCTTTCTCTGTTATAACTTGCCTCCATATGTTTGTCAGAGCTTTGACCTATAGATGTTGCCATTGTTAATGTTGGATTGAAATATGGCTCTAAATGTCCTGTGATAGGTAATTGGTTACTTAACCTACCTAAGAAAACTCCTTGTCTGAGCTTCAGAGCACTCTTCTTTGATTTTGGTCTTGTCACTTGCACTCCTATGAGTCACACCACCACAACTTCTAAACGAAATGTCAAAGCTTGCACACATTTGGGTTTCATAAAGCAGGCTTTATCTGTGACAAATTCACAGCAGATTAATATCTAATGACTGTGAGAAAAAATAATAATTTGGAGATGGGGTTTAATTTTGGGAGGCTGATTGTGGGTTGTTGATTTTGAGAGTAAGCAGCAAGTGGAATGTTTGGGAAATGAAAGTTGTTATAGCAGTTTTTACTATGATGTGAATGAAAGACGTTGGGTACAAAAGCAACAGAAGAGACAAGCTGAGTAAAAAACGTCAACTTTGCAGTCAGTTGCTGTTGCCGTAGCCCTATAGAAATTACATGAATTCTAGGATATATTCCTTTCTTTGCAGTTATGCTCAGACAGAAATTGATATATACAGTGTTGTGATGAAGTTGTGTTGTCCTGAAAGGTTAAATGTCATATTTTTGTATACTAGAAAAGAAACATTGACTACCTTTTCTTGTAAATTGTCATATTGTTCTCAGGTTTGTTACCCTATATTACCATACAAAATGACAATTTTGACGTTTCCTGATAAGAACAAAACTTGTTTATGGTGATATTTTGCAGTGACCTATGACACTCTTAAGTTTGTTATAGAATGAATAAAAAATTGATCATGTGTGTTAAAGCAACTGTAATACAAAACAGAAAGTGTCACTGAGTACCACTTGGTAAAAAAAAAAGTTTATTATATGTAAGCAGTCTCAGGTTGTGTTTCTACATTTGTGCTGAAATGTGCTGCAGAAACAGACGCAGTAATAAGGTTTGCTAGCCAGCAGTCAGTAACCTGAGTCATTTAGAGCCTATTACAAAACATCAATATAATGATGGAAGTAAGTGTCTCAGTGTGCTGTTCTGTAAACACACTCCTGGTTTTATTGAACATGTTTTATCTGCTTATCTGCTTGAATCTTATCCGGATTCAAATCTTTTAATCTTCAACACTATTTATTGTGGCTGCACGGTGGCACAGTTGGTAGCACTGTTGCCTTGCAGCAAGAAGGTCCTGGGTTTGATTCCCGGCTGGGGGTCTTTCTGCATTGAGTTTTCATGTTCTCCCCGTGCATGTGTGGGTTCTCACTGGGTACTCTGGCTTCCTCCCACAGTCCAAAGACATGCCTGTTAGGTTAATTGGTCACTCTAAATTGCCCTTAGGTGTATGAATGAGTGTGTGCATGGTTGTTTGTGTGTTGCCCTGTGATGGACTGGCGATCTGTCCAGGATGTACCCCGCCTCTCGCCCATAGACTGCTGGAGATAGGCACCAGCTCCCTGCGACCCACTATGGAATAAGCGGTAGAAAATGAATGACTGACTATTTATTATTGCAGTTTTGGCTTCAGAGCTTCAGATTAGAATCACTCTGCTTTTTGTTTGTGTAACAACTTAGAAATACAATATTGGTGTTAAATGTATTAAACTAGTTTCTGTTTATCCTTCTTATATAATTTCAGTTCATTCCCTGTATTGACATTTCCAGAGAGAGACTTTCTGTAAAAATGTATGCAGCATTCTAGCATGCAACAGAAATAGGCCAAGCTGCTGTCAACATGTCAGAATGCTCAGAAAAATAGCATAAAGATTAATAACCTCAGATAAGTCTTGACTTAACTCAGTAAGGTCCAAATGTGCTTCTGAAATTCCTGAATATATTCAACTTCTCTAAAATTCTCCATTAAGGATGCTTTTGTACTGGAATTGTGTAACTTTTATGTTAACATTTTGGTTTTCAGATGTGCCAGTTTGATAAAAACTGATTATTTTTTTCAGATTTTATGTTTTTATTATTTTCACTAATAAATAATGCAAAGGACAAAGAAAATATATTCCATATAATGTTCTTCTTATTTCTTTTCGTTTTGAAACATTATATTTGGCTCTTGGTGGGATTTTTAAAGTAGTGAGCCTGGCATTTTAGCTTCTACAATTAGTTCTGTTATTTTGATGTTGCTAAATACAAACCAGAGTTTTGGTTAATAGTATTTAACAGCAACAGTGTGGAGCACCATATAGTCTGAACTCACTGGAGCATTTAAGCTGTGTAAAATCTTTTTGTCATTTCTGAAAGGGGATAGTCCCCCCATGCTTGTCTTCTGATTGAAGCCAAGCTGCAACCGTTTATACAGCACTCCGTCACCCTCCAGCAAGCTCACAAATTGAATTAATTTCAGTCTGAATTTGTGTTTCAATCTTGTAATTATTTTTATAACCCCCGAGGAAGCCAACAGAAATAAGTCAGAAATAAGTCTTCACAAGTGGTGAAATCCAACGGTATATGATTTAGCAACAACCAACGGGACAGGAGCCTGAACCTCTGCAATTTACCGACCGTTCATCTGTTGGCAAATTCAATCACACTACATTTAACATCTTGCAGAAAATTTTATAAATCTGATGAAAATGTTCTCTGCTGTTACCATCTGAAATTAATCTCCTTAAACCCAATTTGATCTCTTTCATGTATGTGAGGTGCATCTTTCAGCTGTGTTCCTTAAATCTGTCACAGAAATTCAATGGAAGGTGAACTGTTAAAACTGTAAGGCTCCAACACACATGCAGTTTCATTTGTGCTACAGTGGTGCATTAAACACCATCTTACCCTGTGGACTATGCCCCAGAGATGTCCAACCTGGGCGTTGACCACAACATCTGCCTGTGGACTCAGGACTTCCTGACAGACCTGTCGCAGTGAGTTAGTTTGGGACCTCATCACTTCTCCGGTCTGTCACTCAGTACTGCAGCACCCCTTTTCTTCTCACTGTACACACCTGACTGTTTACCATGCCACAACACCACCAAAATTATCAAATTTGCAGATGACACCATAGTGATACGGCTGTTTATTGAAGGCAATGAGAGCACCTACAGAGATGAGGCAAGAAGACTGACCAACTGGTGTTCAGACAACAACGTGATATGGAACACCAAAAAGACAACAAAACTCCTCATTGACTTCTCTTCAACAATGAGTGGAGCAAGTCTCCAGTTTGAGATTCCTGGGAAACCACATCTCTGTGTACTTCACATGGACATCAAACATCAACCCATTAATTTAAAAAGCACAACAAAACTGTACTTCCTCAGAACACTTAGGAATTTGGACTATTGCAACTTCACTTAGTCTTTGTTTACTGCTGTTCCATTAAGTATCCTGACTTTTGGAATCCTCACATGGTACAGCAGCAGCTCAGCATCAAGCAAAAAGTTTAATCAACAAGTAAAAAAGACTTCCGGAGACATCCAAATGTGCCCAACTTGGAGGACATTTATGCCTTACAACACCTCCGGAAGGCATCAAGCATCACCAGGGACCGTTATCATCCAGCACACAAACTGTTTGATCTTCTCCCATCAGGTAGGAGATACAGGTCCACAGGTCCACAGTGGCTAACAGTTTTTATCCAAAAGTCATTGCCACACCAAACTCTGCAGGAACATTTTAATGTCTGTATGAGGGTGTAATAACATAACACTGTGCAATAAGGTAATACTGTGCAGAACACTTAACACTGTAATATGAAATAACAACACTGTCCAGGAAACTTAACACTGTGCAATAACTTAACTTTGAGTGTTTTAATGCGTGCTGTGCGTTCATGTTAGTTGGGTTGGGCATGGAGGAGGTCTCTGGGACTGTGCAATGTGATACAATCCCTTTAGTTTATAGAGCTGTACTTTTATTGTATTTTCTTCCTACATGGGAACAGTTTGTGGAGCACACCACATCTTGTTGTGTATGCTATGTGTTGGCAATGAAAATAAAGGAATCTTATCTTATCTTATCTTATCTTATCTTATCTTATCTTATCTTATCTTATCTTATCTTATCTTAAATGAAAAAGCTGATTACAGGACATTAGGACTGTCCATTCTCCATCAATGTTGTCTACAGGAGTCTGACACAACCACTGAGTGCCATCTAGATGTGGCTGCAGCAGTGCTGAGCTTCAGGGGTTTCTCTTATGGAAAATAAGACTTTTTCTCTTTGCTTTGGGGTTTCTTGAATAAAGGCAGAGATCTATGTGAAAATCAATATCACCTGGTTTAATATTAACTGTTGGCCTATAAAAAGAAAAAGGATAAAGGATTTAAAATTTTCTTTATAAGTAAAATTCTCAAAGGTGTGGTGTGTATTTTCATTCAAACTCCCTAAGTCAATACTTTTTTTAACCACCATTCACTGCAATTATACCTGCAAGTCTTTTGTTGTATGTCTATACCAGCTTTGTAAGTGCAGAGAAAAAAAAATAGCAAATTTTTTCTTTACAAAATAGCTGCAACTCTTAGAGATTAGATTAGGCGCCTATATCCCTTGGCCTTTTTTATTATATTATATATATTGTATACATAAAGAAAGGCAAAAAGGAAGGGAGGTTTTGGTACTGCAAATATACTTATTTTGTTTCACAAGAGAGTAGCTAATTACTAACCCCTAGTTCACACTGACTCCGTCATCCGTGTGTTTGCTCGCTTTCACAAATAGAAGGCATTCCAATCAATGCAGTAATCACACTGGCACTGCGGTGAGATGGAGAGCCCTCCGCCGTCGTCCGTCAGAGTTGATGGAAACAATATACAGAATGAGTCTTTTTTTTACTAGTGACGGAGCACAAAGTGTGAATTTAAATGGGGGTCAAATTTACAGATGAAGGAGCTGTTGTCGGATGTATGAATGGATCAACCGATCCTCTTCTTAAGTGCATGTAGGCTTGTCATTTCCCCGGATCAGACCAATGACAGTGTTGTTATCTCAAAACTTCAGTAGTTTCACAGACAGGTCTGCTGAGGCATGGTCATTTGTGTACAGGGAGAAGAGGAGTGGGGAGAGAACACACCCCTCAGAGGGGCACTGGTGCTAGTGATTCTTGTACAGGAGAAGATGCTCCCCAGCCTTATCAGCTGCCAAGTTTTATAATGTGACAAAATTTGAAAAAGGTTTGTGAATACTTTTGAGAACTAGTGTAGTTTTTACATGCAAATCTCTAAGTCACATTCTTACTGTTTGGTTACACACATACATTTCTCTTTATATCAGTTTTATTTCTTTTTCATGTTGCGCATTCTCTGTTGTTAGGACACATTCTTTTCAGATTTCTTTTTTCTATCACTGATGTCTTCCTAGACGGATCCTCTTCCCTATTACAGTGCTAAAATTTTGTTTTATTTTCTCTATATTTCTAATATTGATAACTGGGAACAGCCCTATTTTACCACACTGTGCATGTGGTAAAACAAAATTATAATTTATTTGCATTTAAGTAGACTTTATATTTTTAGACTGTATATTTTTTCTGTTTAAATTAAACAATATTTTGTTCATACTGTTGCTTTTTGCCAATCAGTCAGACACCAAAGGACATTAACTTGTGCATACAGTCCCTTGACCTAAAAATAGTGATGTATGTGTTTGGAAATTACATTCCTTCTTGTTTTCGATTTTAATGAGAAACCAGAATGCTGGACTGTTTTTTTATATTTTGAAAATATTTGTTTACCTAAACATTAGAATTACTATCATATGCTTAAAGAACCATCACGAACCTGGAAATATAATGGTTTATTAATAATAACTCAGACTAATGGTAATGACAAATATATGCAATCAATTAGCACACAGTCTGTGTTTAATTAACTGTGACTGGGAAGATTGAGGGTTGGCTGCTCTTCTATGTTATGTATCATCTTTTGCTCCCAATGACCAGTTGTCAGAAGAAGCCAGCAGGAAAAGATCTGAAACCGAAGAGATTATCAAGTCACACATCAGTAGCAGAGACTGAAATAGTGGATCAGAAAATTCACTTGCCTAGACCTTTGACCAGAACTATGCTTTAAGCAGCACTTAAAGCACTTAGAAAAATATCACAGTAGGCTCTAGGCACAACTATTATGTGCCTGGAGCCTGCTGTGATCATGGCAAAGAACAGGAGTCTCATCTCCTTCCACAGTGATGATATATTGGTCTCTATCCCATAATGTCCCAATCAAGATGTTTTGTCCTGTCCCTGATACAGATCCTAGCAATTAACAATAAATTATTTTTCAAATACTTCTGTGCACCCAAAACATGCACATTACATACCAGATGTACAATAGTATTTGAAATCAGTGCCATGGTAATGATTCCCAAGTAGTTTGACATGCTGACCAACTACCTTTCTCTCTGCAGCCACTGTTTCTGTTAGGCTTTTTTATCTGCCTTGCATTATTGTGCAAACAGTAACATAATAGAAATAACCTAAATTGCCCATCAGTAGCGGAAATTTAGATGCACCAGCCGCAAAGTGACAGGCAAGTTGAAGCATGCAGTTTCACACCAAGGAAAAAATATAAAAACTGAAAGTGGATTATAAGACTTTACAGTAAAGGCACGATTACAGCATAAGAAAATAAATACTGTGCAGTTATTGAAAATAGCATAAAAAAATTCAAAGAAATGTGTAACTGAGTAGGATAACTAAAAAACATCTACAACATGTGCATGTACTGTATATTTGTGCATAGAAAAAAAACTACAGACTATTTACAAGACATGGACAAACTGTACAAATAACAGCAGGAATGTAAATATTTATTGGGTCTGTTGGACACAATGTGGTTATAAAGTCTAACAGCTAGTGGGAGGAAAAATCTCTTATAACATTGCTTTGGGCACCTAGGATGCAGCCCAGATGAGCTGCTTTTCCAACAAACTACACCATCGAAGATGGCTGATGCCACCACAGCACCTTGATTGTTTGCTTTATATTCTCTGCAACATGTCTTCCTTAAAACTGTTGGCCCTTAGGGGCCTGTGGGCTCATCGATGCAGCTCCCTGGGGCTTCTGCACTGTGGCTGCTGGGTGGTTCCCCTGGGACTCTCCCCTTCTCTGTGGGGGTTAGGGTAGTCCCGGCGATGGTTCTCCTGGGCTTCCTGTGCTCTGGGTGGCCTTTGGAACTCTATGGCTCGGATAACCTCCATATCTGTCCCAGGTCCGGGGGGCAGGTCTGTGGCTCCTCACACTCGCTATTGCATATTTTTATGGAGAAACATTTTATATATAAGAGCACTCACATTCAGACTCACAGGTGTTTAGATTCAGGTGAATCTAAACACCTGTTTATGAATGTTATGAATGTTTAGATTCTTTTCTCCTTTTCGCCCCATCTCTCTCTATCATGCGTGTTATTTTTTCCTTTTCGTTTCTGTCTCCGTGTCCATAGCAAATGAAATAATCCCAAAGCAGTTTTTAATAAAGTTTCTTTTATAAATATCAAGCAGAGCATTAAAGCTTTAGCTGTAATGCTCCACTTAAAGTAAATTTAGTGGGCTTTTTCTTGGCACTCAGACACTCAGCTTCTGAGCGCTACTCTGCAGGACAGGACACGGTCAAAAAAATAATAATAATAAAATCGACATGGTCATATATAAATCTGGATATGAAATTGATATGTTTTTCCTTGAAATGGCAATTGTTTTGAAATGGCGCTATGTAAATAAACCAAACTGAATTGAACTTCTAATAACCAGTGTTTTGATTAGTACTGTCACGCAGCAATAGTTCGTCGGGAGTTATTTGTGGAGGTTTCTTGTTTGGTATACAACATTGGTAGTCTGTAAGCTCTGAGTAACTGGATAGATGGGGAACTTCACACTTCTTTTTGTTACCTGAACAGTGTAGCTCTAACTGTATCTAAAATGTTGGCTTTACATAAGTCATATAAGGGTCTCTGATTACTACACATTAGCAAATAAAATTAGTAGTATAAATTCTGTCTGTAATATGCTTTGAGATGTAGTTAGAATATTGTAAAAACACTAAATGTGCTTAGTGTGTTTAATTATAAACTTCAGATACAATGTTCCTAATAGTAACCAGAAAAATGGGCTTACAATGACAAAAATTAAAATTGAAACTGAAAATTGTTAAACAGATTTCATTGGTTAAATTGCAATGTTTTGTTTTGTTCAATAAAGCTGTGACATTTTGTGCTTTCCTAAAACTGATTAGGTAATGAAGTCTTTCTCCACAAGCCTGAGCCAGAGTGGCATGTAAATTCAGACAATTGGGAGGGCTTAGTGCTTGCTTTGTCTTTTGTTTGTTAGATAACTGTTCTAGCTTTGTACTAGCTGCTTGATCTCTGCTCTGCAGTGGCATTTTCTTTACTAATGTGAGTGACAGCATTTGTATGATTGCTTAGACATGTGCCTCTTAGTATGCATTGCTAGATGACTCCTAAGTCAAGAGCAAATTTCAGGCTGAACTGTAAAGCCTTCTGATCAGCTTTTTAAAGTGCTGTCAGTGTCACCTGGAAACAACAACGCGGAAGCCTCTTAATTGGTTTAGGAAAAGCACCCTTGTCATTTAGCGGACAGTAATCTGCGTCAGAGAAGATGAAGTCTGAGATTCTGCCCCCTCCTCAATACCCCAGACAGCCATCCTGACAAAAAATAATGATAATAATTGTGTGTCATGTATGTTTGTGTGATTTCTGTTTTCACTTTTGCTTTTAGAAATAATTGCTGTTGTGTTGTGTTGTGTGGGAGCATCAGAGGAAGGGCATTGATGATTCTTGCTGGCTGCTAGGAGGCATTGCACTGCAGTGGGCTGGAAAGAGAGCAACTCATTTACTACTCTTGTGCTGAATATGTGTGAAAAATGGCATGTTACTATTTCTGCCTGAATGTGTTTGGTAATGTAGCTTTAGCTGTTTTCTCCCTTTGTTTTTGCAGTGCATATTGTGTGGCATCTATTATGATTAAATTTCCTGTGTGTGCAGATGTCTGTGTTTCTCAGATATCTTTATTGTGTGAGTGTGTGTGTGTGTGTGTGTGTGTGTGTGTGTGTGTGTGTGTGTGTGTGTGTGTGTGTGTGTGTGTGTGTGTGTGTGTGTGTGTGTGATCTATGTGCATGGTTGTCCTTTTTCATGGCTTAGTTGGTGGATGCTGCAGGAGAATTATCAGAATGGGAGCAGACTGGGGCTGATCTGTGATCACACAGGGATTATGGGGGGATATGGAGCTATACAGCATTCCAGGGCTGCCCCCAGTTAGGCTCATCTCTGCCATGCTCCCCTCACACACACCACTTTAATTGCCTTTGCTTCTTTCATTACTTTTATTGCCTCTCCTCTGCATTGCTTGCTCCCTGGGCTTGTGGAAAGGTCATTGCAATGGCAGTGGTGTGCTTACAGACACCGTCTCTGACGAGCAGAAAATGGCCGTGTTTTCAGGAAAACAGAGACACATCATGAGTAAGGACTGTCTTTATAAATTATATTGTACATATTTAAAAAGTAAATCTGTGAAGTAAATGTATGCCAAGGTATAATCTCAACAATAAGATGGGTTCCTGTTTGATGGCAGCCTTGGAATGGAAATTTACACAAAAATAACAAGTCTGACAATTGTATGCAAACAGTATTATTAAAAAGAAAGATGAAGAAGGAAAATGCATAATCATTATTAAAAATGACTACCTTCATCATCTGAGAAAGAACAGGGTGTTGAGAAGTAATGGCTCTTGCAATATCTGGCAATAAGCTTTAACATGGTGACAGCCGTCAGATTGAAGGCGTATTTGTGTTTTCTTGCATCTCCTGCTCACAATACTGAGGAAAAAGGAAGTGTTTGCTCTGACAGAATTCCAGTGACTGACATTTTAAATTAAAATACAATAAAGTTTAGCTTTATGGTCCTACCTCTTAGCAACAAATGAACAGATGTTGTGTTATGTTCTTTGGTTTTGATGTATGCTCTACACAAGAAAAGAATATTTTTGGTTGTATTTAATGTGTGGTATTGACCACTTAGCCCAATTTAAGATGACTATTTTTCAAGTTCTACATAAAATAATACCAAATTTGTTTTGACATTAAAGAAAAAGATTATTGACCTTTACTTCAAGATGCTTGTGCAATGTTTGCCAAAGATGCTATCTGACAGAATTAGACCAGGTTGGGTGAACTGCATTAATAGGGCCCATCCATACCAGGTTGCTTAGATGTAAAACAGCAGTACGGCAGTATGACAGTATTTGGTACTTGTATTCTCCTAAAAGGAGCTTCCTCCAAGCACCTTCAAAATATCCTTGACCTTTTAGATCAGTGACAACAACCTCTTATTCTGAGTCACTGGAGTCCCAAAATCTTTCACATTATAGTATCTCTTAAATTATCTTGTTTTATAAGTTTGATGTTGTGAAAGCTTTAAAAACCATAAATAATTTTCTTTCCATCATTACTGATTTAGATGTTGTGACGTCTTTCTTTCAGTTAAATGGTTACATGTCTGAAACCTTAAAGTGTCTCCAGCCATGAATTTGTTTTATTTAAAATGATAGGTTCTCTATGTGTCTGGCTGTCTTTGTGATTTAAACTTTGAAGTAGAAAAACATAGAAGAATGAAATTTTCTTATTGGCTGTGGAGTAGGTGGCCACGTGTTTCCTTAAGTTGCCTCTTGTGACGATTTCTTCCTCGGACATTCGCAGTGATCAGGTGTGCGCTGACTCAGACAAGGTTCAGAAAGAGAAATGGAACAAAACATTTATTTCTTGCTGCGATTTTGTAGTCCAGGCTCAAGTATGCCTACACTGAAAGAGGATAAGTTTGGTTGGGTTGTTGGGTGTGTTAACTCACACAATTCATTACACCATCCCCCAGCATCAGAACTTCTTGGAAGTGCCTGGTGAAATAAAAATTTTTATGGAAATATAGCATTTCCCTCTTCAAGGGTGCGTGCTTCATCAGCCTCTACCAGAATCAAGAAGGATTTGCTGAAAGACGTCATCTGATTTAGGGGTCAGTTCCTTCTGACTAACACAGCGGTACGCTGCAAATAACGCTAAAATGATGACAAACTTTATTTTAGACATAATGTGTGTTGATATGACGTCCTGGCCATTGTTTTGATCGAAGTAGCATCATGCCTTCTGCTTATGTTAGTGCTGTGTGCTCGCCTTTAGCTACTTAAGGACAGAACCGTACTGCGTATTTTGAATAGTATTATTACATAAACAGTTTTGCATTGTTTTTGCCATTTTTGTCTTGTTTCTGTGGCGCTAGGTAATTGTTATCAAACTACAAAAATGTCTGAACGGGTCAAAGTGGAGCGTTCTTTAACCTGGAGTGGGGGTGGAGTGTAAAGCGCCTCAACAGAGACAAAACCAAAATGTGTTGCTCTCAGACACATTCTCAGAACAGGGCTAAAAGAGGGGCCTGTGAAGCTACAATTATCCCTCGACTGGTTTCTGGGAGTATTGGCAAGGCCTGATTAGCCTGGATCTGATTTGAGCCTTCTATCACACATTTAAAAACTTAAAGGTAAGGTAAAATTAGTGAGAGCAAATTCATTGAAGGAAAAAAAACCAATCAGTAATAAAGGGCGCCTCTATAAGGATAATTTAGAGGCAAAGCAAGCCAGAGAAACTTATTTTCTGGGTTCTGTGAAGACATTTACTGAATAAACAGGAATATATATCCCCCCATTAGAGTAATCCCTGCTCTGCAGGGTGAAATGTTTGATTTAATGAAAAGATGGTACAGAATTTGTGGAGTGTAAGTGAATGGATACAATAAGTTGGTTTTCCTGAAGGGGGTTACTTTAGTCCTGCAATATTACAGAAGGCTGAGGAAGAGTTACAGAAAAGAGAAGTTACAAAAGAAAAAGACAGTAGATTTACAGGCTCTGAAAAGCACAAAGCGTGTTTAAAATGGTGGAAAGAGGAATGTGATAAGGGACAGAGAATGCAATGTACAAAGGAAATGCCAGGCAGAAAAGATGACGCAAAGGACATAAGTAAACTGAAATGAAACAGTTCGTCCACTTATGTCAGGTGGATGAACTGAAACGGTGTGTCCACCTGAAACATTACCTGAAACATTGGCTGATAACCCAACTCCTGTCTACTAAACCTCCTCCCCCTGTTTCTTCTCTACCATACCCAAATCTGAGTGCACCACAACCTGGACGCCTTCCCCAACCACTCTGCCAGAAATTTGTCACACCAGAACCAACAACCTCCACAGCATCAAAAGAATCCACAACAGTCGTTGCCACCCTCTGCTTCAGGCCTACAATTCACTATCTGATGAGGAATCTGATGGACCTGACAACTCAAACTGCACACACCAGACGGTGACTCAATCCTCTTGATGCCAAAGGTTGAAGTAATCAGACCAGCAGGCCCAGAACTGGTGTTCAAAGCCTGGACAGCTGAAGATGTGGAAGAAGCTGCCAAATATTTGCTAGATCTGCTCCAATCAGGAACTGTGTTCTCTGAGCAACTGACTGATTTCTGCCATGCGTTCAGCACCTATTGGCTATAAGACAGGCTTAACCATGGTCCATGCTGAAATATCTTCTATACAAACCTCCAAACCAAACCAGAATAGTGCCATGCAGATAACAACAACCACAGAGCCGCAGTCACAGCCATAACTGAAGAACTAAAAAAAACAATTCTCCATAAAAGATCAATATGAGAGCCATTTACATCTGCGAGATAACTGATGACTTCATTCAAAGAGTCACCGAGCAGGTCACAACTCATGGTGGCTACCAGCGCCCTGCCACCTTTAATACTGATGAAGCAGGCCACTGGGAAAACTTAGTCTGTAATGCTGTCGAAAATGGACTACTCTATTATGTGGCAGAACAGTTAAAAATGTCCTATGTGGGATGGTCTGAACAACCTTGCCTCTCTGATGTTTGTAGACACACCAGATATGACCAAAATCAAGTTGATTCAAAGGAAACAGCAAAAAACAACAAAACTTATAAGGAACTGCACATGGCTGCCATGACCATGTACCAAGCTGCGACTTAAAGTGCACAGGGAAAAGAATGACATCGCAACGGGTGAGACAGAGGAAGAGGACGTGGCAGAGACAGAATCTACTCATTCAACCATGTTGATCGAGACACGTGCTTCAAATGTAGTCAGAAGAGCCACTGGAAGCATGCATGCCCCAATAAGCAGCATGGTGCCTCTTTAGACTGACAGGGACAGGAGGACAGGAAGGGGTCATAACTGAATCAGATACCTGATGAGGAGGGTAACACACAATACACACACACACACACAATGCAGTGAATACCTGTTTTTTCATACTCTGCTCCCTGCAAGAAGAGACTTTTGACCAGCACATACTTGACAAAGGATTACATGCTATTTCTATTCTAGAAGAGACGTTCTCAGCCATAAAAACAGGAACTCATGCTCATCTGACTTCTAAGGCTTATAAAGCATTTCCTATATTTCAGTTAATAGTCTTAGGAAAACAGATTACATTTATGGTAGATTCTGGGGCTACATCATCTGTTGTTAAAAGTGAGGAGTTTCATTCTCCTCCTAGTAACCATGTTTACTTCATGTCTTCCTGAATAAAGCTAATAAAGGAGAAAATTACCACACTCATCGTATGTGTAACTCCTGCTGGGTTCTCCTTTAACCACACTTTCCTGTTGTCAGAACTGTTCCCGAATTCATCTAATGGGTTGTGACCTCATGTGTAAGTGAGGAATAATTTTAATTCCACTCCTGATGGAGTACAGGTCACCACACAGTCTGACAAAGTCTTTACAGCTGTGCAGTTTGACTTATCAGCCCTCACATATGCTTATGAGTGGAAACGTCCAAATTCATTTTCACCGCAGCTGCTGTAGGAAGCTAAGCTTGTGATTTCACCCTACTCTGTTTTTATGCAGCCTGTTGACCTACACTGCACAACACGTTTCCTAGGGGCCTGACAGCTTGGTTCTGCATTTTGTGTGAAAAATTGTCTACCTCCACTTTATTTTGGAACACATACACCACAGCCTTGGCTGTGTCTCTCACATTATAAAAACGTGAACTGTTTCATGTGTATAATTCCTACCCACACATCTCTTTGGCTAAACCTACTGATTGGGAATAGAAAACACTGTGAAATTTTGTGTCTGAATGTGAAAAAAAATCTGATTGGACAGCGGTACCAAAAAATCTAATATAATGTTCTCCAAACAATTGTCAGCATTCAAAAAGCCTTTTCAGAGCACAGTGCATTGTCCAAGAACTGTTGAATTAGTACCAACCACTAAATCTCACTATGAAGCATGCTTCCTCTCTTAGTCAGAGTTGGATACACATCCTCTGCTGAAGTGCCCAATGATCTCGGGGCAAAAAGCAAATATGATGTTGGGTTAATACAAGGCTGTTACCCCTAAATCTGATTACTACCCCTTTATGAAACAATACCCTCTCAAACCAGAAGCAGTTGCTGGAATAAAACCAGTTTGTCAATCTCTTAAAAGAAGTAATTATTGTCCCTTGCAAAAATTCTCCTGTATGCACCAGTTTTTCCTGTCAAAAAGATCAGAGATGCTGGACAACCTGATGAATGGAGGTTTGTTCAGGATCTGAAAGCCAAGATATCTCCAATTGAGCCACATGCTCCGACTGGGCCTAATCCAGACACAATGTTTTCACAAATACCCTCTGATGCACAGTTTTTCTCAGGGGTTGACTTATCTAATGCATTGTTTTCAGTGCATGTTCCCCAAACAGCCAATTCTGGTTCGCATTTGAGTTTGAAGAGAAATCATGGACTTTTTCTCATTTGTGTCCTGGTTACTGTGAAAGTCCTACCATCTATAATGCTGCACTAAATGCTAGTTAAGATCCATTGGAGCTCACTCCAGGTTCTGTTTTTTATGGCAGTATCTGGACGACATTTTGCTTTGCAGCCCATGTGAACAACAATGTGAAAAAGACACTTCACTATGCTAAAACACCTTCATGAATGGTGGCATAAGGCCAGCCAAACTAAATTGCAGTTTGTCTAAAATCAGGTCACTTTTCTGGGACATGTAATCTCCTCAGAAGGAAGAACGCTGTCCCCAAAACGAGTTGCTGCTATGCAAAACATCCTTAAACCTGTGACCAGAAAACATCTTATGTCCTTTTTTAGGCATGACTTCCTAAAGCAGAAGTTTCATACCAAATTACTCATGCATGGAAGCCCCATTAGGAGCAATAATTCATGCGAAGAGTCTTTGACCTGCCGACCCTGTGCAATGGACACCAGAGGCGGAAGCTGCTTCACGCAACTCAAGGACTTTTCAATAAAAGTTAATTATAGAATAAGAGTTAATCTCTTTGTTTTATTTTGTTTTGCTTTGGTTTTCGTTTACACAAGTAGATCACAAGGAAATAGTTCTTAGTGTGATCCATAATACAGTAAGTACCTTAATTACATGTGATTACTTTGGACTGATGTATATTTTAGCACTGTGGCACAGTCTTTAGCACTGCTGTCTTGTAGGAAAAAGGTTCTTGGGTTTGAATCTTGACCTGGGGCCCTTTTGCATGGAGTTTGCATGTTGGCCTTCAGGCATTGGGTTCTCTGTGGGTACTCTGGGATCCTCCTACAGTCTAAAAACATGCATGATATTTTAATTGGACTCTCTAAACTGCACTTAGGTTGTGCATACATTAAGGATGAGCAATATGGACTTAAAAGTTTATCACATATTATTGTTTTTATTGCAATAATGATAAAAGTGATGTTACAAAGTTTTTAAAAACTCATCACGTCAATGCAGTCAAAGCTCCACAAATACAACATGTATAAACAACAAAATGAATCAACAAAAAACAATTTACAGATTATCAAATGGGCCAATTAACACAAGTTACAGTATGTAGTGCAGTTTTATCACTAATCAAACACAATATATTTTTAGTGATATATTTATCACTGTTCTCATGAAACCAACAATGAAAAACAAAAATAGTGAAATCAACAATCTCAGCAAAGCCTCTAGTTTTTGGATGTTCTGCAAACATCATTGTAGAGTTTGTTGTCACAATAACTCAAAATTCTTATGATAAAAAAGCCTGACAGCATGTAAGTTTGTTTGTCCTGTACGTCTCTATGATGGACTTGCAACTTGTCTGGTGTTACCTCCCACTCGCACCCGTGAATAGTTTTAGATAGTCATCATGCAGGAATAAGTGGGTATAGAAATTGGGTAGATTGCAATAAATCTTAATTTTAAAAATCTGCTGGTCAATGGGACAGATTAAGAAGGCATCCTTCAGACATATTTTAAATAGATATAGTTTGCAAAGTGAATGAGACTGTAAAGGTTTACACTGGGGACCAGGAAAAAACAGCCACAACACAGAAGTAAGCTTTATAGGAAAATTGTTTTTTGATCTGAGAAAAGGCTTAAGGTTTTGGACTCCGATTACCACTTGTAGCTCTGTGGGGAGAAAGAACAGGTTGGTGACTTGAATACGATAGAGGAAGTGTGAGCTTGAAAAGATCAGCTAACCTAGAGTGCAGAGAAGTGGGCAGGGAAGCAGCAGCTATGGTGACATCAGAGGGGGCAAAAGGCTGGGGACTCAGGGAAACAGCCTGATCTTGTACAGAGGGAGTGTGAAGGTGGAGGATCCTTTCAGCGCTCCTCTTTATTTTGCATGCCGATATGTTAAAGGCATCACACACAGAACAATTCCACAATCTAATCCAAAATTCAAAAAATTTGTTCAATAAACAGGCAATAGTCATTAATAAGGAGGCAGAAGTAGGTATACTTAGCAGAGGGTTCAGGCTACAATCAGTAGTCAGAGGTTAGACTGAGGGTCAGTGACCAGATATCAGATAAGCAGTAGAGAGCCATCATGGGCAAGGCAAGAAGATAAAAATCTGAGAACATGAATAGGTTGCGCATAAGGAGACAGATAAGAGCAGCAAAAAACTGCTGGACTTCTACTGGCACAAGGCAGTCAATAATCTGGCAGTGAGGCAGGGCTGAGAAGAGCTTATGAAGTGTTGGGCACAGGTGAAACACAGAGACAATTAGACATGGCACAGTTGTGCTGAATGAGGCTGATTGAACAGAGAGACATGGCAGGAAGAACATGGAGACATGACAGCAATTATAAATTCCAGGCTTTGCATGATAAAACATGAATCATTACAGAGACTGATTATTTATGTACAGTGTAACATAGGATTTCTATCTGCTTTATAGGCATCTAGACATATGCAGTTCTGTGATAGTTGCAAATTAGTTGGCTGCCAAATGCAGTTAAATGTGTTTAGGTGTTTAGGTTGGCTAGTTTGCAGCAAATTTATAGCTGTGTTTTTTTTATTTTCAATAACATGATGTTCTGTAGCTATTGTCCTAACAAATATGATTCCATATAAATCTCTGAATAGCAATAATGTGTCTATGAACTGCAGAAGTCAAAAGTGAGCTCATTTCTTGTATATTTAGTTTTTTGTTTTGCTTATGCATTTTTCCATTATGTTTTCTCTCATTATTGGCAGTGGAAGGTTTGTTTTATGTTAATAAAGGTTATGATCGTATCTCACAGAAACATCTGTGCTCTAAAGGTTGCTTTAATTTCTCAGACAGACTACTTTAATATAGATCATAAACTACACATTATTTGGTCTTAGAAACAAATTCTCAAAAACTGGAGCATGGAGTCTCTCTCTCCTGGCTCTACCTCTCTGTATCCGTGCAGCATTGAGGTTTTACCTTTAGTCAGCCTATAATTACCAAAAGATGTCATTCACTGTCATGCAGTCAGTTGTAGGCTGTAATGGTTTTTATATGCACTATAATATTTATCTTCCTACTGTACATTGCCTTTTTTGTTTCAGAAAAAGTTAATGCACATTTTATCATATCATAGCTCACCTGTGGACAAGCAAAATAGAACAACTGGCTATAAAAATAAAAATGCTGTACATCACGATCACTCATCTCTACCAGGAATTTTTTTTTAAAAATGGTTAGAGTGGGTTTACTCTGAGGTGCAAAGAAAATGTTGTGCACATTTTTAGTGTTTGTATTTGTTTAAGTTTGAGCTCAGTAAATTGAGGGCACTGGGCTCAAACCAGAGCTTGAAGTAAAGAATAAGGAAAGCTATATGACAAAAAGTGCACAGTGTTGTTGTGCCAGTTAGATATTCACATCTCTTTGCAGCTTTATTTTAGGTACAAAACAGCAACTTTAATTAATAGTTTACTTTAATAGTTTAATTGCTTTTTAGTCACATTGAAGTGTAATAAAAGATTTGTCCTCAGAAAACAGTGGTTTTTAAGCTAACAGCAGTGCAACTAACCAAACCACTGTTTATGGTAGAAATTGTATATATACATAAGAAAATAATTACCAGTAGGTGTAGTAGAGTAGAGGCACTGTTCTGAAGAACAGCTTACTTTAAATTAGCAGGTAATTGCAGAAGTAGAAACATATAATGTATTGCAGAATATGATATGAGGCTCTGCTTTAAAGATCTCAAATGTTTTAAATGAAAATGAAAACCAGTAGGACACTAAAGAAAATGGAAAATTTCCAGTCTTTGTTTAAAAAACAATGACACTAGTTAAATTCCTTACAGCTTGCCAAAGAACACATTCAATGGCTTAAAGAGAAATGTTGTGTAGTGATGAAAGCAAGATTGTTCTTTTTGGAGCTAGGGTTCATAGACAGTTTATCAGACAGCATACTAGCTGAATTCAAGCCACAGTACACTGTGAAGTATGTACCATCCTGCTATATGGATGTTTCTTCCACTGTAGTGTCAGGCCTATTCATCACACACCAGGGATCATGGCTCAGTTTGAATGCATCTGAATACTTGAAGAGGTTATTTTGTCTTATGTTGAAAAAGAAATGCCCTTGAAATTGTTTCAACAAGACAACAGTCTGAAACACAACAGCAGCCAGGCAGCATCTTGGTTCCAGACTAGCAAGATTATGATTGACTAGCCCAATCTCTGGACCTTAATACCATAAAAATTTGTGGCATGATCTTAAACATGCTGTTTCTGAGGCAAAGCCAAGCAATGCAGAGAATAGGCTAGGCCCTAGGCTAGAATAGTAGTTCACTAGGGCTATACAATATCAGGAAAGCATAATTTTGACATTACAGCTCAAGATATCGATTATAATTAATCCACATTTCCCTGACACTTTTCTGTCTTTGTAAGGCGCATGCATTCTGTCTTGATCGCTTCTAATTTTTTGGCATTGTAAGCAGGATACAAGTTTGGGAGCAGCACCTGTGGTTCAGACATGAAGTTGATTGGTGCAACTTGGCCTTGTAATATTATGGTTTGGACACCGATGTTACATATCTAGATTGCAAAGAGCAAATACGAGGACTTTTAAATGCAGAAGAAATAGCTATGGCCTGGAAAGTAGACCTTTTAAACGTGGCTCTAAGACGTGAGGCAAAGTGGCATGTTAGTGTGCCAGAAGAAAAAGGCTGAGACCAGGTTTGAAAGATTGTCACGTATCTTGACTCTTTATATGGTGACAATACCTCTAGAGCATTGTTGAGGTCACAGTTTTTGGGTTGTAAACAAAAGCAAAACGAGTCTGTAAAGTCCTTCATCTTTTCAATAAGGGAGCTACAGTATATTGTAGGATACAGCAATCCTAACTATGCACCTACTCAGGAGTGCCTATGGGAGCAGATGCTGTTGGGTTTGCATGAAGGCCTTGTTACAGACTCTGTAAGCCTATGTGTGTCACCATCCCTCTGAGGATTTTGCTGCAG
Organism: Characodon lateralis; assembly: GCA_036250325.1. Classification (NCBI taxonomy): domain Eukaryota; kingdom Metazoa; phylum Chordata; class Actinopteri; order Cyprinodontiformes; family Goodeidae; genus Characodon; species Characodon lateralis. Next base: position 20,755 of record JAHUTJ010033940.1, read on the forward strand.
TACACCAGGAAGCTTTACTCATGGAGGAGGAACAGTTGGGGCACCAAGGAGGACAAATACTTGCTTCACAGTGGGTGAGTCCAGGTGTACTAAGCCAGCATATGAAAGCAAAGCAAAGTCAGGCCAATTCGGCTATTAATAAACAAAGATTTAAGTGAAAGCATTCTGGTTACATAAACAGCTTGACCTGTCTCCAGTCTCTGTTCCCTGGGTCCTGATCCAACTGCTGCCCTTGTTTAAAGAACTTCCTGTTGTAAAGCTCCTGCATACAAGTTCGAGCACTTCACATCTTTTCCATCATCATAATGTCCCAACCACTCTACATTAGCTTGTTAACTTAGCCTCTACAAGTAGGTCTGGGCGTCAAAAGCAGTGAGCGTCCATGCAAAGGGTCACATAAAATTCTTGAATGCTAACCATGAATCCACTGGAAAAATTTAATATAACACATAATCCACTCTAATATTAGATTCAAGCAGTACGCCTGTGACATTAAAATTGCGATGGCTGTTAGGATTCAACATATTGTGTAGTTCTGCTGTTCACAGATGCCTGACGCTGATCAATACAGATGTGAAGCAGCTCTCAGGAAAGTTCAGGTATTCAAAGAGAAGAGATTTTCAAGCATTTTTTATTGAGTTTGTAAAGTGTTAATGCAGACACAGCTATTTGTATACATGCTATTACTCCCCTGTTCTCAATCTCTATAGATTGATAACAAATTTCATACATTTTTCTTCATATTTTGCTTTGGAATAAAATCTGCAGTTTTTTTAACCACTTCGTGTGTCAGGTAACGAAGCTTTTGAAAGGACTTTTAGGCTTACAATTTTAAACACACTTTTAATATTTTGAACAATCTTGCTGGTCACAGATACTGACAACGTTCTCAGTATTGTTTTCCATTTTGTTTTTGAAAGATCTAGTTATACAGGTGTGTGTTGTGTAATGTGCAATTCATTTGTGTGAATTATTGAATACTTTGCTGTTTACGTTTGGTTGTATGTGTGCAGTTTAAGTATTTGTGTGAAAAAATAATAATATACAGTACAGACCAAAAGTTTGGACACACCTTCTCATTCAAAGAGTTGTCTTTATTTTCATGACTATGAATATTGTAGCTTCACACTGAAGGCATCAAAACTATGAATTAACACGTGGAATTATA